>JAQBSW010003902.1:0-76128 GCA_029291075.1 Eudiplozoon nipponicum | reverse complement strand
TCGCCAATATTTATCATTTTACATTTATTTTCTGGCAAGAAAATCTGTGCAGATAGTGACTGAAACAAACAAAGTGTCAATAATAAATTTAAATTTGTTCAAGATTATACATAATTTCAACTAAAATGGTTTTAAAGTTATTCTAGTATAAGAAAGGAGAATATTTAATTCTGAATTTAGATAAATTTAATTTTACCATAACTTCAACTATTTTATTTTATTTTCAGATACACGAACATTTTGTTGAATCAATACTTGAAAATGATGCGATCATCAGCTCTGCTTATTGCCTTTTGCTTCCTGGTTGCTGTTTACTCCGCTTTCGGCTTCCAGAAACGACAGAACATGGAAAAGGTTATGCAAAATCCGTGCATGTCTGGCTGTTTCAATAGTTATGTGGCGTGTGATGGTGCACCTTGTGAAAATGAAATGAATGCATGCGTCGACAAGTGCATTGAAGGTATGACTCTGGAGGAACTAATGAGCCTTATGCGCCGTAGAAAGCGCTTCCTCATTTAATGCGTTTACTTGATTCTTCAGAATCTGCTTTCGAAATATATTGCGGCGATCTTATCGGCAATTTTCTATAAACAATTAGTGTAATTTTCTTTTGAAATAAAAAAATGTGTAGCTGGAATAAATAAACAATGCATTAATCGTAACCTTTTCCTGTTATTTTACTCTTATTATTGGCCTTTTTTCCAAGATGAGCAAAACTACAAGAATGTTTCGGTTCAAATTGACTCGCCAAAATCAATTTCGTTTTTACGTGACAATTTTTTGTGGAACTACGTGCATGCCATTGGCAAAGAGGCTTGTTATTCGCTCCCGAAATATTCTGAACCTATATATTGATGTTTAACGTAAAAATCATTGTTTCGCAAGTCAATAATCATGTAACCGGTAGACGCGGTGGTAGAATTTGGTTAATTAGTTCACATTTTATGCTACAGATTCAATATCAAAATATTCTAATAGACATAGCTTTGATAATTGACATGAGTTCAGCGTCTACAGAGAAAACAAAGCGTTCCGGCGGTAAAATCACCTTAAATTCTACTACAGAATTCGACAAGCTATAAATCATATATGGGCGGAATTTTGGTAAAAAGAATTAGATACACAGCACACTAAAATAAACGCTACTTGAAAAGAGCTCTTATCATAAGCAAGAATGTGACTGTTAACGCTTTCTGAACAACCACGAATTGCTCTATCATATAATAACTGTTTCATACACATAGTATGACTTCTTTACTGTAGGCACCTTAGATTCTACCTTCCGTATACTTAATCCTGTATGGTTAGAATGACTGCTCAGTATCCCAGGAAAATATTTAAATCTATTACATGGAGACTTGAAAAAATTGAATAAGGAGTCGAAAATTGATAAAATATTGTCTAAATTTATTCTATTATCATATAATAATTTACAAGCCTAGTTCTCACTAATCGCTGAATACATATAGAGGCTCATATATACAACTTTGGAATGCAAGCAAAAAATCCCCATATAAGTATCAACTAAATCACCTCTAAGCAACACACACTCTCTCTCTAGGCTCTTCAATTCATCTGTGTGGCTAAAATAATCGTGATACAGTGAAAATCGCAAGTGAGCTGTTTTTCCGATGCTGCCTTCCATTAATTTTCATTTGGACATAACGTTGTTCTTTAGCCTGTCTTACTTCTTTGAATTATCTATGTAAACATACCCATAGCAAGTATGCTCTCCTCCTCATAAATTACACTCATTTTATGATTTGTAGGCCTAAAATATAATTTTTCTCATTATTATCACTCTTTCAAATATTTGTTGTTCTTTTCTTAGTTTTTAAATGTTTAGATGCCCTTAAAAAAATATTTTAAAATCACGTTATAATCGCTTTGCATGACGACCTAATCAGGGTTCTGTGAAATATTTTGAAGTCTACCAGTTAAATAGTAAATTTTCTGGTCTTTAAGAGGGCCAGCGAGAAATTCATCGGTTATTGCAATGATTATATATAATTGATAACATCATACTTCAACTCAAATAAGTAAAACAAATTTACACACACGTACCACGAATATATGGCATGCAGAAGTGTGTATCTTGCTGTCTTTTAAACCAATATTTTCAACGGACATCACCACACAACAGAAGTTGCTGGACGAACTAAAAACAATCCTACAGATAGTACACATTGTCACGAAGTGGAAATATGTTTGCGGCCATTTTTATGTCTTATTTAAAATTAAATCGCTTAATGCAAGGTATAGAGAAGTCATCTCTTTCGACCTCAAAAACATATTTACAAACATCAAAACTAAAACCACATAGTAAATTCAATTTTCATATAAATCCGAAAATGTGGACAAAAATTGTATACTAAATAATTTAAAAAAAAGAAACCATATCCAGTTTACATAGGACCACAAAACCCTCAATCTAGCGCACTGTATTACCTGGACGTTTTGCACCCGGCACAGGACGATGGCAGACTAAAAAAGAAAATATATCGAAAGCAGCACTGCCGCAAGTTCCGAAATGAGAAATTTGATACGCAGGCTATTCCACAGAATAAATGAATACTGGTCTAAATAATTTCAGAAGAACTGACCGTGTTCAATTAAACATTATGAGGAAACATGCATCAAAAATTGATTATTAAAGAAAATACGAAGTATAAACAACATAAAAGAGCAATCAGGTGGTAACCAAATCAAAAACTGTTTATGACAGTATATCTTTAAAAGGAAACGCATCGCACGAAATATTTTTTCGGATATTTACTGAATTGGCGATCTTTCCAATGTATAAAACACAACTGATATTTGTTTCTACAGCAATCAATAAATGTAAAAGTTAAGCTCCCCGCAAATAAACATTCAAATAAAGATTATTTAAACAATCCCTGATTGCGCGGTTGGTTGTAACAATATTTTAAATCAAATTTGCTAGCTTGAAGTTTACACAAATCCTTTGTATTTAACCGGTCGTCGGTAGTTTTGCTATTTTACTCGACGACTGGTTAAATACATAGTGTTAGTATCCTTTACACACTCGTTTTATATATAATATGGAGTGAGATAGCCCGGAAATTGCATTTTCGAGACTTTATATGATGTTAGCTTCACTACTATAGGTTTACACATTCGTCTAGGAGATTGTACCGTGCTATTATCCCACATTCCTCACCCGAAATATATAGTGGTTAAAGGGCGTAATACCGGTAGTTTTGTTATGTTGTTCGACGACTGGCTAAATACAACCGGATTGGTGTTTACTTTAACCTAGCAAACTAGGTTTAAAGAAAGGTTTGTATAAACAAATACAAGGGATGTCAATTGCACTTTGTAGGTGTAAAAGGCCAATAAAAAATGAGCGACATCGAGATAATTTTCAGTAATACAATGATTTTAAAAAATATTTCGCAAAAACTGAATAAATATTTATTAAAAATCAAAGTCTATATCAGGCAGATTTTCTGGTGCTATAAGAAGCAATATTCAAAATTGTGTTTTGCACAGCGGCAGCTGTTATTTTCAAAATCTCTAATACTCAAATAAGTAAACAAATTGTGTCCGTACCTGATTTAAATACAAACTTTCGAACTGTGTGCGCGTATGTCTGAACCAGTGCGTGTCCTGCATTTTACTCGTTTTTCTACCTATTCATGCAAACCAAATCTCTCCTGCTTTACAAATTAGATTATTTCGAGTACCAGATATCACAAATTGTGTTCTAGCGTAAAGGAAATTTACTTCTAATAACTGCATGCTTTTATATTATTAAACGAACATTTTTTGCGCAGGTGTTGATAACTTTTATCAAGTTTGCGATCTTGATATAAACACCTGACCCATTCTACTGACAAATGTATGTATATAATGGGATAGTTATTTATATCAAGATCGCAACCTTGATTAAAATAATTTTATGCTTTTATGCAAGATTTTTTTTCAATTCGATTAAAGAATGCATGAAAATGGCTGAACTATAAATTTCACTAACCTTTTGCCGTTTAAAAATGCGCTAACTCGTTAAACAACTGCTTGTGAAATGTATATAAATCTCGTTTGCACACTAAGAGAAGATAGTCCTACCATTGGTTTAATCAGTAGCGTAATACTGAAACATTATCGTGAGTCACATATAATGACACTTGTCCACTTTTTGTGGTAATTGTTCGAGCTCGACAGAAAATACAGCGCGTTTAAATTGTGTTCTGACACTTGTTGGTCAATTTGCTTTTGACCTCTGATTACGCCAATAAATTATTCAACTACCTCACAACGTGCGAATTGCGGAAGCTGTTCTATGTTGGGTATTAGTTAAAATAATACGATTGCAGCATATTCCATATCAGCAAAATTTATTTAAATATTTTTTCGCAATTTTATTACTATATTTCGTTACAATTGGCTTATTTTCTTGTCAACACTGAACAGTTTTAAACCGATAGGCATGCTTCCGTTATACAATATGGAACAGGAAATGAATCTGTAAAACTACCACTTCTGCCTATTTTGGAATTAAATTTAACAAATTATGTTGTTGTCCTGAAAAAAATAAATAATATTTCATTTCTACTATACATTTCTACATACATTTGCATTATTAGACAATTGATGAAATATTGTTGAGTGATATCTGTTCATTTAGCATTTCAGGAAAAATATACTTTAAAAAGTTGTAGATTTATCGAGCTTGAAAGATTCCGAATGATGTCATTGACTCCGGCGACTTTGCTGTCACTCATTAGACCACAATGCATCCCCTTTATTTACATTTTTCTTAAGTTCTTGTGGTCACTGAATAGTTTCGAAGTGATTAGACAGTTTCCATTATGCAATACGGAACAGGAAATATATTTGAAAAATTACCCTTCTGTCACATTGAGAATGAAGTGCAGCAAAATATACTGCAGTTCCGAAAATTGTCATTAATTTTTAATTTATGCTATAAATGTGCTGTAATCTGTAATTTATTAAATATTGTTGAACGTTAGCTATTTATTTATTATTCCAGCAAATGTTGATTTTAACATATGAAAGACTTAATTAATATCGGTAAATGGCTATCATATGCTAATAAAAAGTTCCCATTGTCTTTGCCATTTGTTTTTTTCTTTTAAACGATAAAATGTTTGAAGAACTAAAGTCATTCTAGCATAGAGCAATGTGCAATATTGGCTCAAATTTGCATAATGCCTTGTTTTTTTATCGGCTATAGAAATTATTCGGAAGAAATTCTTACATATGACTACTCTACATGTTAAAATTGTGCCATGAACGACGACAGCTTAACTTCTATTAAAAAATTAACCTGAATGAACTCAGACATAGAGTCGCCGTCTATTTTCCCACACATAATTATTGTTTACATGAACTAAAAAGCTTGTGTTATATTTAAAAATTAGGCACAAATTAAGTCTTCTCCTAACTAAAATATTTCCAAATAAGTAAGAATAACAAATATGTACGTCTAGCTTCAAATTATCTACGGGAGATAACTTGAGTGGATGTCGTTATGTACAAAAATATTCATTTTGAGATTTATTTCCCAAATTTTCAAAAAATCGGGTTTTGCTATGATTTCTTTAGTTTACACGCATCTATGTATGCACATACTATAAGTGAAAGTATAGTATAAGGATTTATTTATTGATTTCTATCTACGCAGTTTGCAAGCTAGAAAATTTTCAGTTGAACGAAAAGTAACTACATATACTAAAAACCACGATTAGATGATTATAGAGAAACTCGTCCGTAGTAGTCTGTACCGATATGGGCATGAACTGAAAACGCAATCATTTGGTTAAGAATCAGGTGACCTCTGCATTGATTGCAATTTTCAGTTTCAGGAACCTGTCCTCATAGAACTTGCCTCAGTATAGCAACTTTGTATCACTTAAAAACTTAAATTACAACTGGATATTCAGATTTATATGTATATGCAAGAAACAGGTTTAAAATATATTCGTAAAGGCAACTTTTATCATGTTTGTTATAAAGTGCGCAAAAAATTTACAGCAAGAAGTGAATTTTTTTTCAAATTCTGTACAACATAATTTAATTTATAAATTTTGTCCAAACTCAAGCAATAGAACATACACAATTGATATATCAATATATTAAATGCTTGCCAACTTAAATTTTCACCTTTTTAAATAGCATTAATGTATATACACACGAGTTATACCACGATGGTAAAACCTTACCTAAAAACTCTTCACACTTTTGTATGGTATCCAAATAGTCATCCATCGGTACAAATTTACATCTGAAGTAATTCTGATTTCATAGTTATATATTTCTTCGCTAAATATTGAAGCGATTATTTCTATTCCAATTAGAGCGAATAAATCTGTTAACATGGCTGTTCAGGCATTTGTAACTAAAGTCTCCAACGAGTAAAGCAGGACGGACTGTATACTTGACTTGGAGACTTGGACTTGGCGTTACCAGATATGCTAGTTAAATGAATCAGTTGATGACAGACATTAGTGTGCCATTTAGTATGATCTTTTGTTACAGATCATAATTGTCTATATCGACCTCTTTTATACATTTTGCTTCAGTTCGTAACTGGCGGAAATGTCTCGGACACAATTAATTAATCTCAAGTCTGACTTCTTTTTCTATCATTTGAACAGCATTAGTCACGAAAATACTCTGCTTTCATCACCAATAACTACATCATCAATATAATTAAACAAGTTTGGAACAACGGTACAGCATTTTACAAATCCGAAGCGGAACGCGAAATCCTCAGTGAGGCCATTTTTGGTGAAGGTGCTTTCAGATGATTAATTGCAGTAGCCGCCGTGCAATCAAATATGTGTGTCTGAGACGCCATCATTTAGCAAATCTTGCCATTAATCTACACGCCAGATAAAATGAGAAGAAGATCAGCAGTCTAGGAAAGCAACGATAGTAGATAGTTTATATAAGTATCGCAACTCATTCGTGCGTCGAAGTAAACAAATGTGAGCTACGTAACACATCTCCTTCGCGAATCGTTTTAAGAATAACAATATTAACAACCTATGATACAACAATAAGCGAACTGACACCACGGTAGTTAATATGAGTGATAATTGCATAAATTATGTGGATAAGCACCACAATGTCACGCTTCCATTCGTTTGAGACGGATTACTTCCTGCGGATTTCGATAATTAGCTTGTGCAGATTATTCTGAACTGCTGTTCCAACAAACATGTAAAGTTCAGAATGAAGATAATTGACACCTGCGGCGTTGCTTTCCCCTTATGTGACCACAGTCTTTGCTCTTCTTCTAAATTAGAAGTTTCTATGTCTATCTCGAAAAATTGTAGGGATAATTTCATTTTTAAACACTCCGTTTGCAAAATGTGATGGATGAAGAAGATTTTGAAAATGATTTACAAGTTGCGTGTCAGAAACTACTGGTACTCGTAAACCTTTCACAAAATGGCCACATTTAAATTATCGGATTTGAACGTACAATTAAAAAAATTGTTTTACGCTTCAACACTTATGCCAAGGCTCCTTTTCACCAGCCACGTAGTTAACAGCAGTCTCTTTTTGTAGATTTAAAACCAGGAAGAGATCTTTTCTTAGTTTTGCAATGGTGCCGACCTTTGAAGAGTGTTTGAAGTTGGTAGAGACAGCAAACGAGATCATAGGACAGCAAGCCTAGGCTTGTATAGGCTCTTCCTTCATAGCACTCCATATGATACTTGATACGCTGCCAACTGCAGCTACAAGGGCATATTCATATACGAAAGCGTTCTGCACATTTTTATCTGCTTTCAGTGCACTTATCTATGGACAAAATATATGTTGCCGCATGGAGCGGAATTTAAAACTCATTCTAGCAGTCAGAAGATTGTGAACTGATCCATTAATGAACCTGCACAAACACCTTAACAATTTTACGCATCCTGGCGCTTGTGGTTCTGAAAAACTGAATTTACCTCAAGCAGATTAAATCCACGGCCAAAATAGAAGTACATAATGCTGCCATAACAGCTATTTTCAGCGAGGATCCATTTTTATTAGGTTCTATTTCCCCAACAATATATAGATATATTCTGGCGTTTAAATTACTGGCAAACATTAATTAGTTGGCCAGGCGCTCAAGACGAGGCACCAAATCTAGTAAATTGCTATAAGAATCATTGAAAAGAATTAACTCTTTCATTAAAATATCGCCTAGTCTCACATAACAACGCTCGAATGAAACACATTTTAATGTGCTCAAAACAATCCTGGTCTCCTAGAGACAGGCTATGTGAACATCGTGTGTGTTCAGGTCAGCAACCGTTAAATATTGACTGGCACACAAGACAATGGTCTCTACATTTCAAGAGCCAATTAATTAATTATTTTTAGATCTAAAATTCAAACGAGCCTCAAAGTTAGATGGAATTTCATTATGCGTATTTTGGCGTGCATTCTATTTCGGTGCAATAGATTTAGCGTCGCCGGTCGACTACCGTCTTACAATTCCAAAAACTCTTGCATTTGAGCACGATTGTTCCAACAAAAAAAGAAGGAAAAAGAAATGCTATCCAGCCTCAAACCGATTGCTGATTTGATGTTGAAAATTTGAACTTTTTCTATTTTCTTTACGACATGTACACAACGATATTTACCTTTTCTATATTCGCATAAATAAACTTCCATCTGGGAAGCACAATTTTAGACCCGCTCGCAGCGCCTTGTTTTCGCTTATCCGCCTAGCGAGAATCAGCTGATTAGGCAACCTGTTATTTATTGCGAGTCGTCCGACTCAGTATGGAATAATTAGCAGTAGTGTGTTTCATGTGGGCTATAGGAGAACGCGCCGTTCCCAATTTGCAATGCGAATGGGTTACTTGCATTTAGAGTTTTCGTGCTTTAAGCTATCATGCCAACTTAGGCTGACATGCACTACCTGCCCATTATTAATATTTCAGTGTTTTCTTTCTCTAAGGTGGTCTGCTAACCATAGAAAACGAAGAAAATCTGTCCAGATTAATCAGTATTTTATGAAGTCGCCAGAAGTCGCCTTCGCTGGTTCTCAATATAAAGTATGAAGACTATGAGCTCTAATTTGGTATTCAGACGCTATTTGAAACACCAGCCAGACGAATATTGAGAATGATTCATAAAAATCGTCTGTACCGGATTTTATTTATTTAAAAACCTAAAATTCATTTGTAAATCTTTCACCAAATTATGATCCTGTTAATCGATATATTACAGTGACATAAATACACCAAAAAATAAATTACATATTTAAAATCTTTGCATAGAATGTAAAATGTTTTTTCAAATAATTGAAAACGCTCACATGCCACTTTAGTTTAAATTTACTTATGCTCTTCATTTTGCGTCTGGCAATCTATAAAAAATATCGCTTTCTGATAGTTTGATGACGATTAATCCTGTCGCCCAAAAAAACATTTTGTTGCTTTAAATCACGATTGCGAGCATGAAATAGACACCAATCCATTTACATTTTACTAATAGCATAACATATCTAAACTACCGTCAGTCACTTGAATCGGTGCGTTTCAACGATCCGTGATCATTATCATAGCACGACAGAAAGATAAATAGCGAGAAGGAAGCCGCAATGCATATATATATATATATATATATATATATATATATATATATATAGGAAGAAGCAATTGATAAGCAGAATCCAGCAACATTTGACACAGAAATTGATTAACAAAGGCTTGCCACCGTCAGGAAAATCAGCTATTTCCGATCATATATTGGCAGCGGGGCACCCTGTCAATTCGACCAATTTCACAATTCTACATAAAGCAAAATCAGAAATATTATTATTTATTTACGAAGCCTTTTATATAAAACAACAAGCACCTGACCTTAATATTCAAAAGTTTCATCAACATGATATTCTAATCGACTGGCCACGAATAACCAAATTCAACAACAATTTGCTAGTATCCAGACAAGACCAAACAGGCTCTCGACTGGAATAAAAAAACATTCAATCGGATTTGCAACAAACTGAAGAGGACATAACAGATGCGCATACGGTGACTGAAGTTTCCCAATAATATGAGCGTTCAACTCTGCAATCCACACTGGCGCTGTTGCCAAGTGCAGAACACACATTTGGGCAACAAGGTGAAACGATAAATTACACTGGGAAAAATAGCACCCGAACATGTAACAGCGAACAATGCGCACAAATGGTTACTTCTCAAACCATCAAAACATTAATGACAATATCTCAGACATCACTTTGCAATACAGCGAGAATGACCTTTACATGCAAACAGACACACACACACACACACAAATGCATACACTCTTACTAACCACCCAAAACAAGTAGTTAGAAGTAAAAGCGGGTCGATTTGTTACCACCTAGTATAACTCAATTGAAACCCAGGCTGTATATAAATGGGATGATCAGGAGTTGGGTGATTAGTATTCACGAAATAAATACCTTTTATCCACTTGTTATTAATGTGTTTTTCTTTTCCTAATTGAAATATATATATATATATATATATATATATATATATATATATATATATATATATTTGAAAAACAAAATTAGAAGGATGTTTTCTGATGATGATCACTGAAATTTTGAGTAGTATAGATATGAATGACTTTAATCTTTCTACGACTATCAACCCGGAAAATCAAAATGCTAGGAAAATAATTCAATCATATTTTTAACGTATTAGGTATTTAAATAGCACATTATTCCAAATAACTGAGACAATAACGAAATAAAATCATTATAATTATACTTAAAATACATGCAGTTCTAATTGTATATGTAACGAACCATAATGTCTAAATAATTAAGATATCCAACGTCTGCAAAATACGTTTCTGTATCCGGTCATCGAATACAATTAAGGCTAGCAGATTTGACGCAAGCAGCATCTATCATCGTAGGTATTGCAATTATGACTAATGCCATTTAAATGTCATGCTAATTGTTCTTTCACTAAGATATCCAAATTATCGAAATTTTACTTTTGTATGTGCTCAATAGTTGTAAATAATTTTTGCTATTAGAGAAATAAAATTTATCGATATTGGCTAGTTTAAAATTTTTCTGTTTTATCGACTAAGTTATTTCTCATGTCATGAAGTATGATTTATGCCATTATTGGTCATACAATATAAAATGTTACTTCCGCTTACATCAATATAGTAGCAATAATGCGCAAGCAATTAAATTTAACACAACAATTATCATGAATTCATTTCATATTCACGGAATAAAAAAATGTATAAAAGCGTTATGCCTTCGTAGTTGTTAAACTTACTTTGAAGAAAGTACCGGGTGAGTACATATTTTATAATTTTTATATTTTTACAGTTATCGTGCACAAATAAATTAGAAACCAAAAATGATTGTTCAACCTGACAGAAGAAAATAGAAATGTTCACGATTTTTGCAAACATTTAAATTTGCTCCTAAGACCTACAAACATTAAGGTAATAGGTGTCGCGCGCCTCGTAAAAAATTATTTCATATCGTAACCAAAAGCATGATAAATATAATATGAACAAATGGTGTTATCCTAAGTTCGTGGAGACCATCAAATTTCAACCAGATACGATTGAACCTAACTGGTAGTTTAATGCGTAACACCAAAAATTTACACGCCTAAATGATATTTCTTAGTGTCCAATAAGATGAACATATTATATCCGCCGAGATGGATAAATTAATTTAACGAACATTGGTTGTGCGGGCGTGATAACATTTACTTAAATCAAAGTTTCAATATTGATATAAACGCTTGACCCATTATGTACATACTTTGTCAGTATAAACTAAGTAAATCATAGTGTAGAAAAGGCAGTTCATCCTTATTGGGAACTCAATTAATGATAGACAGAAAAGATATTTCTCCAGGATGTTGAGAATGTATTATTTAAAAGTCAAACTCGATAGATTAATGACATTAAAATTTCATTTGCTCAAAAAGTATGATCGGGTAACTAAGCAAGTCTATAATTTGCTTCAATAATGACGCTGACATTTTTAGATACTGAATTTTTTTACTCGATTCGTGTTCAAATGCAAATTTCAAATAAGTTGTAATCCACAAAAATCTTTGGGCCGATCAAATTAGTTGGAATAACAATTACTGCACGCAAAATTTAACAGATTTTGTACAAAGCGCCTTAGTAGCCTTACAATTATTCAATATTGTTTAAGTGAAATAAATTTTGCGAAAACGACAAAGTAAAATTAGAAGATGTTAGTTATTACTAACACAGGATATTTCACAGGTCATCTTTTCAGTGAAGTTATTGAGGACAACTTCGGCATTATTTTTCATTAGTCCGTAGTTCATTACAAATCTTAAGAACAAATAAAAAATGTAAGTGTAAAATTTCATTTGTCAATTTCATTTATAATTTGAACTGATTCGTCTCATAATAGCCACCTGGCGTTAAAATAGACAGGCGCACGTCTCCTCTTCTCTTATTTTCTGTGAAAAGACATCTACGTGAAATTGTAATGGATGAATTTTAGTTTAGCCTTTGATAGTGTCAGACTATTTTATAATTAACATATGAAATAACTTAATTACGGGAAAGGCCCATGAACACGAAAGGCCCAAATAGAAAAACAACTAAACATTTAATAAAATTGTGCCAAGTCAAGTAAAAAAAATAAAGACAGACTAAAACTGCATATTCGAATTTTCATTTAAACTACGTGACTTATAATAATGATCGGCTAATCGTATAACAGATACTATCAAATCACTAGTTATGCGCACGTCGCTAATGTGTATATATGTGTGCATATAACTGATTAGTATTTAGATAAATATAATTGCACGCACAGCTATACCCCTTTAAGTGATACTGAAGTCACTGGATGTTAATTTACACTTTTCACAAATCCGACAATTTGTTTTATCACTACCAGGTTAAATGATGTAATCAAAGGTGACCCTAATGGTTAAGGAGGAGGCTAAAAAGAATTTATGCCACGATAAATAATAAAAACCTAGTAAAATGTATAATTTATACATAATAGTAAGTAAAATAATAAAATGTCAGCCAAAAAAATATTCAAAGTTACATCAGGAATGACTGAGCATAGAAAGTAAAATCGACAAATTAAACAAAAGTCCGTTAATAAGTGTGCTAATACCTGAGGGACCTATAGTGACAATTACAATAACAGTTAAAGAATAAAATTTCTAAATATGCTAAATACTGTTCGTTGCGAATATATGCTGTTGTAAATAGTTGATAAGCCAGTAATAAGTTTATTGAACCACTAATTATCTAATCCTAATCCAGTACATTTTATCATTTACATGAGTTTATTTAAGAATCCAATGCATGGAATTGGCTCGCCTTATCGTTAATTAAGCTCTGCTTTAAATCGACATAACTGTTTTTACACTTCTATTTCATTCAATATATCATTCCTTAGTTTAAATTCAATAGATTCCCTAATTACATTCATTATTGGGTTACGACTTTATATTGTTAAGCGTCTGCATTCTTCTTAATTAAATTTGTGTCCAGCCTCAATTGCATGACGTGTAATTCCAGATTTGGTAAAATGTGCATATATACATGCAGTTTTGTGATCTCCGATTCTCACTTTGATCGAAAATATGGTTTAAACCACGTACATAGGATTAAAGTCTTCGCAAAGGATTTAGTTCAATCCTTGTTTCTTCATGACTCAAACTATTTCTTCCTTTGTATTGCAATGGTATTGATTTTATTTTCTGCTCAGGACGTTATATGGTAAATCATTATTGTTCCTATTAACTTATAAAGGTAAATATTAGCGACGAAAATTTCTCGAAATCTGAATAATTCCTAAGTGTAATGTAACTTATTCTCAAAAGTTTTATTGTTAGTTATTTAAATACATCATTTTTTATCCGGTACGAAGGATTTGTTTTGAAACTAGGTATCCAGGATAAATTGCTTTATTCATATCAGGTTAAATGATTTAATAAAGTGACTCCAATGGCTAATCTAAATCACAAACGAACAAATTCATATTATTTGATAAATTTTCCCGTTAACTAAACACGTCACAAACATTTCAATAAAATCAAAATAAAAATATAAATTATTTATGAATTATGCAATGTTTCAAGAATGGATTCTTAAATTAAAATTATAAAATAAATGGTTAATAAAATTTCACACTTGAATTGTTCTTTAGTTCTTGAAATTTGTAATAAAATTGGACATATAAAGGCTACTGACAAATTTATCTAAAATAATTCCTCTTAAAAGAGGAAACGGGATTGATCCAGTGTTTGTCACAAATTATATCTGATAAATATCTGAAAGTAAAATTTAAAATTTAATTTCTTCTTTATCATTCCATTACGTATTTTGTGTTTGATCAATGGGCTCTCCAGACCAAAAAACCTGACGGAAATGAATTACTGCCCGTTCTCATTTACGTACCAAATAACATTTTAACACGAGTAATTGTGCGAAACAAGCCTTACTTCACCGAACTATGCACTCCAACTAAACCTTTGTATATATTATATTTAATTTGTTGAATTAATTCTCGCTAACCTGGCTCGTGACCATTCACCTGGTTAGTGGAACAAGAAATAGGGTAAATGATAGTTAATTTAATAAAACTACTCTCTAAATTATAGTAACACTTAATACAGTATTTATTTTATGATAGTATATAGATATAATAAATTCTTCATAGGATATTTTTAATAATTTCATCTTCAAAGATTTTGAGCATTTTTGATATATTACTAGCATATTCGTTTGACAATCTTCGACAAACATGACTGTGCATTAGTCAATTTCTTTCTCAATCTCCATTATATTTGAGCGCTAATAGGCAAGATAGCTTACATTTCTGAAGTTCCATTTATATCTAGGCAGTGATATTGATCTAGGTTTGCCGAGTATTTTAGACTAAATTTTATTAACTGACTCAAAGGTTAAGAAATTTAAATTACGCACTTGAGCTTGATTAATAAATTCCAGAAAATTTTCAATACACAAATTGGCCTGTTTCTAACTGTAATTCGAAAAATCATGACTTAATATGTTTTAGAAATTGTACTCTACACAACGTCATCACGTTATTCGTGTTGGGGTCAGCAGAATCTTGGGATAGTCACTACTGATTAAGCTAGACACCAAGAAGAATGTAAAGTTTGATCCTGTCTTAATTATTCGCTAGCCTAAGTATTATTTGAAGAGTAAAATAATTAGCATTTCCTGGAATTATTAAAATTCATATATCAAATGCTAACTCAAACTCAATATCTACACTGGGCATGAACGAAGACGACGAAATAAAATAGTAGTTTAGAACGAATGAAATCATGATCGACAATATTTATAAGTAATGTGTTACGCACAGTTGTTTTATTCATTTGAAAGATCTCCGTTAGCAAACTATATAACCATTAATCTTTTCAGTATTAATGCGTTATAATTTATTGGCATCATTAATACATAATATATACCTACGTACACAGAAATAAACCAATCGGAATTATTCGACTTTAGTCAATATCGGCAGAGACGATAAAAGCCAAAAAAATTCTCTTGTTTTGCGAAAATGTTGATGTATATAATTCATACACAGATTTACCATCACAATAATACACTCGTAGTACAGTTGACATCATCTCGCACATATATATATATATATATATATATATATATATATATATGTCATATACATGATGTAATTATTGACTAAACATTTTATAAAGTGATAAAAAAATCCATCCAACAGACTGGAGTCTACCTAATTGAGAGCTAGTCGAATTCGGTCCAAAGTTTTGCCGTGAACAGGGCTCAAATCAGGGCAGGTATGCTTAAAATTCTTGCAACTATGTCACTATGCAACCTCTGCCGTACACCACAAGAATTTTTTAGTTTTATAATAACTGCGATTTTTTGTTAGCCTTCTCTTCAGGTTGTCCAATCTTTCAAATTTGTTATTACTTAACATACACCAAGCCTCCAACCAAATGGCATTAACTTGATTTTTAATGAATTTATATTAAATATTTGCATCTATTTGTTTATATATGCATATTGGCAATATAAATTTAGCTAAACAAAAAAAGTCTATTCAAAAGCATGAGCGAGTAAATGATGGACTAACTGCGTGTAGTGCTTGACAAAGGTGGTGTAATGTTATGAGCACAAGACTGCCTTGTCAGTATGCCTCGGTTCGAGTCCCGGATCAAATAGATTCTTGTAAATACTTTATAAGATTCCACTAATGACGAAATCGGATAGCTTGATGAATTGTATTTGCTACCATAGGTAATGTTCGTTTATACAAACGACATATTTCTGAAAATTCGTGCCATAAAATTATATATATATATATATATATATATATATATATATATATATTTATATATTTATAATAAATTCAAGTTTTAGAATATATGAAACATTGTCTATCACAGTTAAAGAAACAAATAATGAAGGATAAATTATTAATTATTATATTAGCAAAAATGTAATGCTAAAAATCAAATTTCCGCGATTTTTTATTCCATAAGCTCGCCAATATTTATCATTTTACATTTATTTTCTGGCAAGAAAATCTGTGCAAATAGTGACTGAAACAAACAAAGTGTCAATAATAAATTTGAATTTTTTCAAGTTTATAAATTAATTCAACTAAACTGGTTTTAAGGTTATTCTAGTATAAAAAAGGAGAATATTTAATTCTGAATTTAGATAAATTTAATTTTACCAGAACTTCAACTATTTAAATTTATTTTCAGATACACTAACATTTTGTTGAATCAAAACTTGAAAATGATGCGATCATCATCTCTGCTTATTGCCTTTTGCCTCCTCATTGCTGTGTGCTCCGCTTTCGGCTTCCAGAAACGACAGAACTTGGAAAAGATCATGCAAAATCCGTGCATGTCTAAATGTTTCAATAGTTATGTCGCTTGTGATGGTGAACCCTGTGAAAATGAAATGAGTGCATGCGTGGACAAGTGCATTGAAGGCATGACTGTGCAGGAGCTAATGAGTCTTATGCGCCGCCGAAAGCGTTTCATTATTTAAAGCGTTTACTTGATTCTGCCAAAGCCGATTACTTAACGTATTGCCGTGATCCTATGGGAAATTTTCGAAAAAAATTATAGTATTTATATGTTGAAACTAAAAAAATGTTTGACTGAAGTACATATTAAAATTTTTCATCATAATGTTTTTTTGCTATTGTCGTTTCAGTAGTTGCCTTTTCTCAAACTGCTTATCGCCGAAAGATCAATAAGCTATGCTAATATTAATTGGACAAAAATTACTATCTATAATCACATTTCTTCTTATTTATAAATGGTTTTTGGTAGCAGGGGCGTGCAATTGAAGAAAGGAGCCTGTTAATTCTTTCCGAAATATTCTGCATCTGAATAAAGATGGTAAACGGATATACCTTGTTTCGCAAAAGAAGAAAAATTATTCGTCAGACACGGTGGTAAAGATGAGCTTTCTAGTTCACATGCTATGCTATAGATTTAAAGCCTTCATTCAGAGTCTTCAACGAAAACGATGTGTTTTAATTGCAAAAGAACCTGAAATTCTAGTACAGAATACGACTGGCCATGAATTATATATCGGCGGAAATTTAGCACAAAGAGTTATACACGATATACACTAACATAGATGCTGCAGGAAAAAGCATTTATCATAACTAGGAAACGTGACGGTGAACGCCTGTTGGACCACCATGAATTGCTCTGTCAAATTATGGCTGTTTCATCCCCATAGTCTGACTTATATATTGACGATTCTTCCGATTCTACTTTTGCAAGTTTTAACCCGTTACTACTATATTACTCGCCCCAATTCCTATGAAAACTGTAAAACCAAGAAATAAATTGTTTTTATCTAGGTAAACATTCCCATATTAACTATGTTCACCTATGTTCCCATGAAAAATTTAAAACCAACAAGTAAAGGCTTTTATAACATAATTTGGGGTCTAAAAACGATAAAACAATGTGAAAGAATATTTTGTAATCAAATATAGAAGCACATAAATATAACTTTGGAATACTAGCCAAAATTCCACATTTAAGAATCGACTAAGTAGTCTCTAATCCACTTTCTCTCTCTTTCTCTACTTCGTTCTAGCCAGCTTAATATGATACAGTGCAAACATGCAAGGAATCTGTACTGCCAATGCTGCCTCGCCTTAAAGCCTACTATGCAAAATTTTGTTTTGTACATATTTCGATTGCCTTATGTATCTCATCTAGGTAAATATTCCAATATTAACTACGTTCATTTTCTCGTCGATCACATTCTTTTAATAATTTGTTTGCTAAAGCAGCTTTGATTTCCCAAAGCACTCTTCATAACATACCAGTGGACTGTGGGCGGAAGGTTATGGTGGGCAGAAAATTCCACCTCAAAATAAACATGTACCTCTTGTAGTAATAACCTCGTTAGGAAAACCATCATTTGTTATCCAGGCAGAGGTAAAATCATTAGTGTCTTGAACTGCAGAAAACGCGCACAGTCGTAACGGCCCGGCCAATCGAATAAAAAAATTTTTCAATTTTGTAAGTAATTAAAAACTTGTACCTGATTAAGTTTAGTTAAATCGATGTGAACAATTCGGAATGAGCGGACCGAAATATTTTTATATTTTGGCATATAGCAAACTTCATAATTGATCTGCTTTAAGTTTGACAGTGAATGCGTTCAAAATCCTTCCTCTGGAGACTGGTTGAGAAAACTGGCTTGTGTGGCTGCCTACTCGTGAAGTAGACAATAGGTAAACCATCTCAGAATCTGAGTAAGAACTTGATCGACAGGCGATCTACTGCTCTATGTACATGATTGTCGCTGCGTTGTTTTGTTCGTGGGAGGGAGTGTGTCAAGATGGGCTACCTGAGTGCCATAGAGGTAACCGAGGTAGGCAAGTGCGAAAGCGGTTGTAGCGAGAGGCATGGCTTTGAAATCGCGTCTATAATAATGGTTTGTTTGTTTTTTACTTGGAATTGCCGTTCACTAAGACGTGAAAGATATACTTGTAATCAGGTGAGTAATTTACGATTGTTGAAATCGAATTTCTAACTATGCTAACTAAAAGAGCAGAATCTGTGAAAACAACAAATCTGCTGCTTCATTTTGATGCGTTTTGTCGTAATTGATTATGAGTCCATGAGTTGCTAAGTATGACATTTCTAACACGCTTTACGTGAGAATACTGGTCAGAATTAGTACCGTTTTTTTCGCCCAGATATGGCATACATTAGTCGAAGTTGTCTCGTAGATATTATCCATGAAACTCTAAAATGACTGAGTGTCACAAATAAGAAAAAAATCATGTAAATGTATTCTAAGCGACCAACAAATGTGATGACAGTAGTCTTCTTATATCTTCCGGTGCTATCAGAATGTAGTGCTAGGCTTGTCTAAGGCCTATTAATAATAAATACCTGCTACCAATGAGTTTTTAACTAATGTATTTTTAGTTTGAACAGGGTATTTATTAGCTTCGCTTACAAAGTTTTACTGGTGATAATTCTCGCAGGCTTTGTATGATCATTAAATTTTAGAGACAAAGTGTAATGAAAATGCCCATGAACGTTTTGGCTGTCTAGTGATGTCTTCTTCTTTCAGACTTCAATAGTCTTCTTGAGCAGCTCTGACTTTAGCTGGAGGTAACAGCCTCGTTCTAAGAGAAATAGGTTGGCTCAATGTGTTAATATGGCACATCGTGTGTGTGAAACGTAACTCTGAATTGCTGAGATCGAACACGGATTTTTTTTCTTGAAGAGCTCTCGCTAAATCTGTCGGAATTGGAGTCATCCTTGACAACTGAAATTGCTGCAACTCTGCCCAATATAGATTCCTCTCTAATTTTAAAACCAAGAAGGTGCAAATAATCAGTAATTTATTTAGCCGAATCATATACGCAGGTGGGTTTTTCATTTAGTATGACGTTATCTACTACACTGTCTTCAACGTTAATCCTACATCAATCAAAGTAATAAATGAGAATTATATTAGAGGGTGTGATGCATTTCCTTACGTATAGTACCTTTGTTTCCCAATGAGACGGTCTTTTACTTTCTACTCCAAGTGGTTACCGAGCCTGAAATTCCGATGTGCCCATCTTCTGGTTTCTAGTCGGCTGTCCGTGGAAACTGGCACTCATTTGGGACATTTTCCGTCCACAGCATGCACATTTGACACGAGTAAAAACTATTTGATGAATATAGCAACCAATATTTCGGGCAATGATTGTTAAAGCATAGAGGGTATTTGGATTACCGTCGATTTTTAAACGTTTGATTTGCCAAAAAATATTGGGACTTAATTTAATGAAATTCGGATTTACACACGACAATTTTTTCTAGAGATTTAGCTCAAATTGCTGCAAATCTCTTTAATCAGGTGATTCCGTCATCCTGCATAATTGGATATTTTGATTATGTAATAACTAACTTGGGATCTAAAACCCAAAATTTTAATTAGAACCATTTCCATAGATAATGTATTTTAAGAGAATTTGACATTTGCCTGGCTAACAATCTCGGCGTCTAAAGAAGTTTGATAAAGAAAAAAACCTTACCATCATGATCTTAAACATTGATCTTGTACCAACGCTTCCTTAGTTCCATTAAAATTTCCGCTGGCCCAAATTGGGGCATGGCTAATTGAGAATATTGGTTAATAATCTGCTCAACCTCTGTGGGACCCAGCAAGGATACAAGCAAAAAAGTATAAGAAAATTTTTATAAATAACCTCACAAAGAAAACCTTTAGGCACAAAAATTATTATTGATATTAATGAGAGATAGCAAGTAGTTACTATGAGTATATTTATCTGGATATCATACAGAAGTCAAACGATCTAAACCGCTACAGAACACCCTTATGGCCAAGTCAGTATTAGGACAAGGCAAAATCACCAATACAGATTCCTTGAAGTTTTCACTGTATCAGGTCATAAACAAGCAAAAATCGTTGTGCTCAATCTTCCTACTAAGAATAGAAAGGGACGAAGATGATTTTACTAGAAATCTGCACCTAATCGCCACTGAGCTCGACTCTATGCTATATTGCGCAAAATTTTCCAAACAAGAAATATGATGCAAACGTGAACACAACTTGGCAGACAAGTGGGTCATATACTCATTAATTTTGACGCAGTTGACTGTTCTTGCCACGTCAAAGTGTGCCAAACTTATTTCTTAGCGCTGAGTAAGAGTATAGTGCTCTATTCAGCAATCTAATTGAGGGCGTACGCAAAACGTGACCGAGCCAACGTAATTGAATGAGTCTTACTTGTTTTTCTAATGCGGAGTACTTGTTGTTCAATCCAAAATTACGACTAAGGATGTCGGTATTGTTTAATCGCTCTTGGTAACCAACATGTGCTGGGCTTCTGAAACAACGATGACCGAATCATCAACACAAGCACATAATAAAAGTGTGTGTACAAATTTACGCGTAATCACGGCGTTTAATGCAAAGTGAAATACTCTCTTTTCTTCATTAATGAAAAAGGTTCGATAAATTTACGCTAGCTTTCCCGATTCTCATACTCACCTCGTCGGACATATTGCCTGGGCTAATTTTAGAGCTGGCAAGATATGTAAACTAGTCAACAATGTCCCAATATTCATACTGCAGTCGCGGGGTTGGAGTTAGTGGTGGATGATCGAGTAAAAGTATCTTACATTGAGAGAGTGCGAATTTCATTTAGAAAGACGGAACAACGTCAGCTGTTCTATTCAAGGTAGCCTGGGCAGAATCTCGATTGTCGAGAGAATTTCAACACCTAAATCGTGAACGCGCGAAGGGTGTTGAGAAAAATAGCATGTATTAAAAAATTAAACAGACAAGGGGAATGTGGACGGTCTTAACGAAAAACTTTGCCGCTAATAAATTTTTGAATTAATTCTTTGTAAAACTTTACACGAAAAGAAGTGCCTTTTGTAGTGTGCGCGTGTAATATTTACAAATTTGTTGGACACATCATATTTTGATAGAATATTGAATAGAACCTTGTGGTCCACAAAGTCTAATGCATCATTGAATACTAGAAAGGCGGCTATTGACCAGTTTAGGCGAAGATTCACCAAACCATGCCGGTGAGCGTCGAGGCATTCAGCAAAATGAATGTTTAAACGGTTTAAAGAGAAAGAATAAAAAAACTCAGGACCTCTACTTGGCAATGTGTGCAGCCACATTTCAGCGTCAGAATCTCTCATCGACTCCAGGCGACTCCAGCGTTAATGGAATGGTTATGAATGCCATTGATAGAGATGATAAGAAATGCAACAAAAAGTGATATTTAAATGGGGAATTCTCCAACGTATATCCACAGAACCCTTGTGCGTTCATTTCCGATTATAGGAGTTTGATTCTATCAGACAAATAGAAAGGATTATTATCATTTGGAAAGAAACTTTGTTTGCTCCGTAAGGTAAAAAACTAGCCGTCAAAGATGAGAACAGCTGGAGAGTCTGTTTGAAGTCTTCACCGCAGGTATTTCGCAAGAAGATGAATTTTCCCCTCTACTGAAAGCGGATTTTTGTGTTTTCTATGTGCATTTTAATATGAGACATTAATAATTAAACTTTATCAAGAGGTAGCACAAAGAGTGGCATGCAGAATTCAAACACAACATTGAGATAAAATTAATGCAGCTAAACAAATGATCAGGTATGGTTCTTATTTTCTGGATAAACTGGACTTCAAATCGTGCCAACTATGTAAAGAATGACCAGAAACAATTCCTTAAATCAAGTTTGCAAGCTTTAAGTAAATACCGATAAGCACTGTATTTAACCATTCGTCGAACAACTTAGTAAAATTAAAGTCAGTCACAAATTTTCTTTGAAGGCTGGTTAAATACAATGCTTATTTCAAGCTCGCAAACTTGATTTAAATAAATGTTACCACTAACCGCGCAATTATTGATTTATTAAGTGTATAGAAAATAAACTGCCTGGGATTAAAAATTGAGTCGGATCACAAATAACTACAAATGTCAAGTAGAAGCTTGCCAGTACACTTTGTAACGTGAAGAAAAAAGATTTGCGATAATTTTAATTTCTTTTTTAAATAAATAAAGAATAAATAAATAATAAAGAATAAATAAAGAAAAAAATAAAGAAATAATTTCGTTTGATCTCAGACATCTATATAAAAGCAATAAAACTACAACTACATAGTAAACTTATTTTCCATACATATCAGAGTTATTTCAATATTAGGCTTTGTTTCTCGTTGACGTACAGTTATTGAGACACAAAGATGGCAGTCTTAAAAAGAAAATATATCGATAGAACACGAAGTCTGGAAAATGCACCTATTACCGCAGTGTAATCTAAAATTCTCAAAAGAGAAATATGATACAAAACCTATCCTACAGTATAACTGAAAAAGTTTATGAAGAATTTCATAGCAAGTAAAGACCATGCTTAAAACAGACATATTAGGAAACGTGTGTTAGGAAAAGTTCAATAAAGCAAATACTAAGTATAAACAACAAAAAGAGCAACCAGGCGGTATTCAATTAAAAAAGTTTTATGCAAGTATGTATTAGGTGTTGCGAACCTAGTAACAAATTAGTTCAGTTGTGACCAGAAGGATAAACCAAAGACAGCACGAATGGAAAGTATAATCTCATGCACATTCGTTTCGTGCTTACTGGCAACTCATCAGTAGGAGCCGGTATAATGCCCTTTAACCACTATATACTTGGGTGAGGAATGTGGGATAATAGAACGATATAATCTCCTAGAGGAATGTGTAAACTTATAGTAGTGAAGCTAACATCATATAAAGTCTCGAAAATGGACTTCTACGCTAACTCACTCTATATAATATATATACCGAGTCTCTAAAGGATACTAAGACTATGGCTGTTGTGTCAGTAACCGATACCAACATTAGAGTACCAAACGGGTACATGGTACTAATACTATGGTTGCCGAGTCGGTACATGGTACCAACATGATGGATATCAATTTATGAAATAGTTTACCGAAATTCATAATTACAAATATTTCTGAACACCTGTTACTCCAGTAAATCCATACATACTCGGTAAGCATGACAACATTGAATTCAATAGATAACAGTTAAAAACTGTTTGTTATGGAGAACTAATATATATGCAAGTATGTATTAGGTGTTGCGAACCTAGTAACAAATTAGTTCAGTTATGACCAGAAGGGTAATCTGTTTAAAAATGTTTTATTTCAGTATATTTTTAAAAGGAGACTCAATGTCCGAAATATGTTTTCGTAGAATTAATAAAACAGTGATAACTCTGATGTCTAATACACAATTGAAATTTATTCATTCAACATTATATAAATGTAAAGATTGAGCACATGAAAATGAACATTAAAATATGGTTTATATAAAAAAAATAAAATTTATATCAATTGCGGTTTGTAGGTCGAACAGGCCGATACAAAACTAAACAAATTGTAGATAATTTGCGGTTACACACAGATGGAAGCAGAAAGTTTCGCAAAAGCTGGATATAATTTTTATAAGAATCAAACTATAAATCAAGCAGATTTACCTGTTTTTTCATAGTAATAACACAAAAACTGATTCACAGAGCGACAGCTGGTAATTTTTGCATTTTTATTGTAATGTTCCGGTTAGTGTTCCGCTCGAAGTTGCTAATAAGACAAAACTAGAATACGAAATGAGCAGATACCTTTGGTAGCCCTTAATAGAGTCAGAGAGATATATATTCAATTTGGTGTGAACAGTGGACAATATGATGATGACATCGAATGGTTAAATGTCTGCGGCAACACCGAGATGGCTGGCACAAATAGAAATCCGATTACTAGATGGTTAATTACGCGTGACTGGATGCGCTGCAACAAAAATATTCGCGCTTGTATATATTTAAGTCTTAGGTAATTTTTTAAGTTTAAGCGCGCGTTCTCACCAGTCTGGCGTATTAAATTCCGAATTTAATTTTGACAAAATATCGGAGAGTTAATTTGAGCCATTACATCGCTTTCGTCTCTGAGAAAATACGAAAAGAAAAAGTTCCTCCTGGCCATGCTTGATTAATAACGTAGAAAATAGTTCTAACCCAGTTAAAAAAATTGGTTAATATTCTACCCATAGGTTAACCAAAACTATGTCGTAATATGCTGATGGTGGCCAGGTGCATACACGTTAATTGCTGCAACAAAAATCTGACGCCAAATAGCCACTAGTAATTAATACACGAATTGATAGCCGTAGAGCTCGGTAATACCGTTTGAAGCGAAATAGAGAAATGCCGATCAATCTTGAGAGCCTCAGTGTGAAAATTGCAAATTGGATTTCAATTGAAGATGTCATGTTTAAGTTTTTGCCTGGGCAGACTGGATCACTTTCAATGAGAGTTCGATACGACCAAACGAGCTAATGTGTGCTCGACGTTTTGGTCCATAATGTCCATTACTGAATATGTTCGGGGTGTAACTGATGAACTTGAAGTATGCACGATTATTGCCTATAATACGATATGAAACCGGTGACTACATTATGTTGCTGCACAAAGCGTTAGTTCTAAGCATCAGGTCATATGAAAATAAGCAAGTTTTGGCTCAGAGATGAGCCATACGTTGCAACTGTATGATGCATAAACAATACAACATGAAAATCAAATTTAACGAACAGTGTTTGCGCGGGCGGTGAAAACAATTACTATAATTAAGTTTGCGTTCTTTATATAAACATCTGATCCATTATATATATATGCATATATATATATATATATATATATATATATATATATAAACAAATGCATGTATTTAATGAGTCAGGTTTTTCTATCAAGATCGCAAACCTGATCAAAGTAAATGAAAATCAATTTTTTTTAAATAAAGTGTTTTTGATCCTTACCGCGGAAATGGAATAAAGCCGAATAACTGTTCGTAGGCGCTAAAAAATTGTTAGCTAATAACAGCTGATTATACCACGTGAGACAAGTGAGTATGTAAAAAGAAGAATCATGTGGATCCATGAGACGATCTCGTCATGTGAAATAGAGCGAAGTGTTGCGCAAAAAATTGGCATGTGATATGTAGAATAATGAATAATTTATGGAAAAACTTCTATCAGTTACACGTGATGAAATGTAATTTATTACATGAATGAGGTTGTAGGCATGAGGTGCCTGACCGCATGTAAAAGGTTGTATATCGCCAGGATCAGATGTTTTGATAAAATATTTCAACCTGTCTAGGCTTAACGAAGTAGGTGTTGCACCTAGCATGATAATGAAATATGTAGTATGTTCGATGAAAATCTGGTAAGGACTGCGCTACTTAGGTTGTAGTGGTGCAACATCTGCGTCGTTACGAACGACAAATTTCTCGCAGCTATGTAGTTGCGGATGGACGAATACAAGACAAGGAGCATGTCTCGGCTGCTGGATGGACATGTTACTGAAGTAAAGTCGAAGGCGGGATGCTTCGACTTTTAGGTCATCCTGTGCGGATAGTAAACCTGATTAGGCAAGCGTAGGTCCATGCAACTCAAGAGTTGTCACGCAGACGTTCGAATAGATTCGCGTATACAGGAACACATAGCCAGAAGTTTTAAAGCTAACGCATCGACCACGTTGCCCTCAATGGATGAGGATGCTAAAATGCTTCGATTGTCCTATGCAATCTCTCTACCATACCATTAGATTTGGTTGGTAGGCAGTAGTCTGACGTAAGCTGCATCCCATGATGCGCAAAATAGTTTTCGGAAACGATCAAATGAAAAGCATGTACCTTTATCAATATTAACCTCGTTGGGAGCATCATACTTTTCTACCCATTCAAAGATAAAACCATTAGTGACTTCATCTTTAGAAATGATGCCAAGAGGTAAACCCACAGGCCATCGTGTGTATCCATCAATTATAGTTATGAGATAGCTAAAACCTTGAACCTGAGTCAGATTAACTATGTCGACGTGAACGACGGCTAAGCTTGACGTAGTTGGGAAATTTTCAAAATTAGAATGAGTGTGCTGGATGATTATAGTCTTTTGGAGATACATAGCTTAGCGTTCTGCCTAAGTCTGCGACCTCAGAGTCGCCTTACTACCTTGATGAAAAATAGAGTAGATGGATTGACAACTCTTACTCTGCAGATTGGTTGGCAGATATGGCTTGTAGGGCCGCATGCCCGTAAACTAGGCAATGGTAAACCGTCCCAGAGTCGGTATACCACCTTAGTGGGATGACAAGCAACTGATCTTTTAATTCGATGTTAACGTAGGCTCACTGAGAGTCATGGAGTTGACTGAGAGTTGCGAAAACGAAGGTGGTTGTAGCGAGACGTCTTGCCTTTAAAGTGCGTCTACAACAATGTTTTGTTCGCATTTTATATAATAAATATCGATTTGCAATTTACTTAAATGAGACATCCGTTTTTTTACTTGGCAGGGTACTTTGCGACAATTGAAGTCGCATTTCAAAGTACGCTAACTAATGGTTCATGGTCTGAATAAACAACAAATCTGCTGCAGTCTATAATGCTAATGAGATGGCGCACTACATCATGGATGGCGAGGAGTTCAAAATCGAATTTGTCATATCTACGTGAGCAAAATGTAATAGGCATCCGAACTCCGTCGATAACTTGTTACAAGGTTGCCCCGATTTCAAATACCGACGCGTCAGTTGTGAGTAGAATAGGTTGTTGAAAATCTTCATTTGTTAACATAGTAAAATTTGCTAAAATTTTACGAGATGACAAAGCAATTCCTCGTCATCAAACGACCAGAAATAGTAGAATTTCTGCGTAGGACTTTTCGATTCTGTATATGATAAAATAACGAAAGCAGTTGTATTGATACGCGATTGTAGTTGAGATCTCCCAATATTTTCTGCAAGTCCTTCAAAATGTATTATGACGCAATGTTATTGATCAAATTGGCCTTAGATGGCAGTCTGTATATTTTGAGGTGTGATACGATTCCCCAGGAAATCAATTTGCGTTTTTTCACACTTCATCTTAAATCAATGATCTGATAAGTGTGGTTGGACGTTTCTTAGATGATTGGTGTGGGAGTATAAATCAGGACTAAATATCATTGTGTCATCAAGATAGGAAATACAGTAATCGGCTTCATCGCGTAGAATATTGCCCATGAAACTCTGAAATGTCTGAGTGGAACCTTTGAGAGCAAACCACATGTAAATGTATTTAAAAAGACCGAAAGGAGTGACAAAAACTATTTTCTCAATATCTTCTAGCGCTATTGGGATATGGTGGTAGGCTTGTCTGAGGTCAATCACTGACAAGTAATTGCGACCACTAAGATTTTCAAGCAAGGTTTTCATTTTGAGAATAGAATACGAATCAGATTTTGTCACAGAATTGAACTCACGATAATCCCCGCAGGTTCTGTAGGATCTCTTTGATTTAGAGACCATGTGCATTGGTGATGCCCAGGAACATTCTGATTGTCTGATGGTACCCTCTTCCAATAGACTTGAAAAATTTTCTGCGACAGCTATCAGTTAAATTGTGGGTAAAGGTTTCATCTTAAGTGCGATAAGTTGATCTGTTGTGATGATATGGTGCATCGAGTTGGAGACATGTAGATCTGACTTAAATCTGACTATACTAAATATCAATCACAACGAATTGTACACAGAATCTGGTACAAAACGTCGCTGTTATATAAGCTCGAAAGCTTGAAAAAAATTCCCACTGTTATAGACAATTGAACCACTGATTTCGTTGAGTCTAATTGGGAATATTCAAAATTTGTTTCACAGATTAAGCAGGATGGGTAAGACGGGACAATCAAATAATAAAGTCGGATAATTTGCGAATTAGATATGCTGACGTCGGAAAGTTGCACTTCACAAATAATTTCTGTCCAATTTTGTTTTAATTAGTTCAATGATTCGACAAATGATTTGTATTATGAGAACAGCTTCACTGTTCTCCGGTCATCGCGCGGTCACCACTATAGCCCTCCAGCTAAAGAGCCGTTCAACGTTACTTACAAAACAAAATTAAGATTCGGAGGGAGCAGTTACCGTTGGTGTTACCTATTAGGGCCAGGGAGACATTCACCTGAAAAATTAAATGAAAGTTTGTAAGTATTAGCAAACTGTGGATGTCCAGAAGTTCTTCTAGACACTAGTTCTTTGTGCTCTGTTTGTGGGCTGGTGAAATTTTGAGCAGATGCACATTAGAATAAAGAATTGACGAAGTAGGATATCTTAATTGCTGTTCAAGGGCCTTGACTAGTCTTGTTGACGAACTGCGACAACATCGAGATGACTGGTACAGGTAGAAATCGATTACGCATGACTGAATGCGTTACAACAAGAGGACTTACGTGACAGAAGACTAATAAATGTATGATTTTTATGGAGGATTTTTCGGTTCCAATAAAGTATGCATAAATAAGGCTGAACTACATTTTGTACAAAAGTACTATCTGATTGATCAACTACTTATGAAATATATTTGAATTCCATTTTCAGACGACGAGAAGATATTAATTGTCCAATTTCTGTGGTAATCGTTTGAGCTCGACAGAAAATTCCCCGTATAAACATTTTTTTCTCACCCTTGTTATACATTCTGCTATCGACCTCTTATAATGACAGGAAATGATTTTAAAAATATAAGAACGAAGTGACGAGTGAATTTTTTTCTATATTGGATGATTCTTTAAAATAATAAGATTTTAGCTTATTTAAAATCAGCAAAGTTTATTTAAATAAATTTTAGCAATTTTGGAATTTTCTTTACTTATGTTTTTGTGATCACCGATAGATATGCATCCGTTATACAATATGGAACAGAAAATGTATCTCAGAAATTACCACTTACGTCACTTTGAGAATGATGTGTACCGAAGTATTGTGTAAATAAGAAGAAAATCATTCAAATTTGATTTATGATAAACATTTTTGATTAGGTAAATGAGGAAATATTGTTGAGATATAGCTATTCATTTATTATTTCCGCAATCGTTTATTTTAACAGGTACATGACCTTATTCATATCGGTAAATTGATATTATCGCTAATTAAAAGCTCTCATTGTCTTTGACATTTGAGTTTCTCTTCTAATCGGTAAACGATATGAGGACTAAATTCATTTTGGTGTAGATTACTAAGCATTAATTTCTCAATTTTTTACATTGCTGTTTTGTAATCGGTTAATGAAATTATTCGCAATAAATACCTTACATAGGACTGCTCTGGATGGGAAATCTGTATCATGAATGACGACAGCCTATCTTGTATTAAAACATTAGCCAGAAAGAAATCAAACAAAGAGTCCCCGTCTATTTTTACACAACTAAACATTGTTCACATTAATAAAAATATTTTACATATTATGTAAAAAATTAGGCACAAATTAAGACTTCTTCCGTCTAAAATAATTACAAATAACATGTACGCTTAACTTAAAATTTTCTACACAAGATAACTATAGTGGATTTCGTTATGAACAGAATATTCATTTTGATAGTTCTTTCTCAATTTTTTAGGAAATCTTGGTTTCAACAATTTATTTATTACACAAGCATCTTCGAAGTCATATAAAATAAATGAAAGTATAACAGCAGAGTTTATTTACGAATGTTTATCTACACTTTTTCTATGCTACAAACGTTACACGCGAACCGAAATATAGTACACATACTATACCATGATTAGCTATTGCTTTGCTTGTGAACACAACCATTTGGTGCAAAATCACACGACCTTGGTATTGTTTATTTAAATCAGGTTTGCGAGCTTGAAGTAAACACTAGTGCCATTGTATTTGACCAGTCGTCGAACAACATAACAAAAATACCGCCAGCCGCAACGCACTGACACGTTTCGACCTTCCATGATCATCATCATAGTACGACGGCAAACTGAATATCGAGGATAAAACCGCATTGAATATATATGGAAATCACAGTTAGATATGCGGCTCTCACCTCTATCAGTCTCGCGTACATTGAACTTGCAATTTTCAGTTGCATAACTTATCTCCATAGGACATGCTTTAAAATAACAACGTGTGTATCACCTCTCATATTGAATTACACCTGGCCAATCAGGTAGATCATTATATGCAAGAACCAGGTTCAACGTGTATTCATGAAGGTAATTTTAAACAAGTATGTTATGAAGTGCGCAATACATTATTTTCATGGAATAAATTTTCAAAATATTTCTGTTTAAATAAATCGAATTCAACAATTTCGTCCAAATTCAAGCAACAATATACATAAAATAGATATAACAATTTTATATAAATAAAAAAATCTTTTAGTGCCAATGTACATGTGAAGTTGACTGGAATACACAGTTATATATTTCGTCTTCACGTAGTAAAGCAATTATTGCTAACTTAAAATTTAATAATTTTGAACGGCGTCGGGTTGGACTTACAAATTGAAACAAATTTATTGTGTTAATTATTTAAAAATATAGGCTCAATATCAAAAGCTATATATATATACTATATATATATATATATATATATATATATATATATATATATATAATACAATGAAATACAGCACAATAAATGGAGATCTTAATCCCCCGCACGATGGAATCCGAGGAACCAATGCCAATAATGTATAATCAACCATAACTTTCCTTAGATTCCTGTTTCTTTCTGGACTCACATTCAGTTTTGCCCATTCAATTTTCTCGTAGTGGGAGCACGGGTTGCCTTCATCAAGAGTACGATATCGCAAATAATATTATTCCGCCAAGAGATGGCTGGCCCACACCTTCTGTGGTTTCAGTCAACTATCAAAAGTTCTACTTTGGCATCCGAGCACGATTTCAGATTTTCCTTCTGTAAAGTTGTACTGTCCAACGAAATTGACATTCCATATCAAGATTCGATAATGATGGAACATCAGAGAATGGTCTTTTATTAATGTTTGACTCGAAAACTTTGTTTCGATTTATTTCAAATGAAGCGAATACATCGATTAACGAAGATATTCAGGAATTTGCAGCTCTATTGCATCATCTCTAGTCTCCACAGCATAAAGCAAGACGGACTGCATGCTTGATTCGAAGACTTTGGACTTGTTACTCAGTGATATAGGTAAACAGTTAAAAGGTGGTAGGCACAATTCTTTAAACGCTGTAACTGCGACTAGAAATTTTGGAAGAATCTGATCCGTTTAGTGTTAACAGATATTCTAGTTAAACGGAAATCTCCACGAACGACATAAGGGCGCCATTGAGTACGATCTTCTGATGCCTCTGGGCAATCTAACCCATTTGTCTGAGACGCCATCACTTTGCATCCATACGCTAGAAAAATTAGATGATTCTGAGTAGTCTAAAAAGCAAAAATATGGAAAGCAAATATAGATATACTGCTCTCATCTCTGGTAGTCTCGCATACACTACTTGACTGGAAATGCCGGCTACACAATTTCTATGCAACCACGAAGCTTAACCTCTTGCAGATTTCGCCACAAATATATTTAATACAAATAAACAATCATTGATTGTGCAGATGGTCGTAAGAATTCTTTGAGTTCAGTTTACAAGCCTGATGTAGACACTAATCCAATTTGATTAAACTAGTCATCGAACAACATAGCAAAACTACCGTCAATCGCACATATGGACGTGTTTCGACCCAGAGTGATGATCTTCAGGGTGCGACGGCAAACTGACAAGCGTGGATCAAATCCAAATGCGCTATATATATATATATATATATATATATATATATATATATATATATATATATATATATATATATATATATATATAAAATAAAACTAGGTAATAGACTATGACCTCTAGTAGTTTCGCATATACTGCACTTTACTGTAAATTTCCGATGCACAATTTCTATGCAGTCACATATGTAAAATTAATACAATTGTAGAGTCAATTATTGTGCGTGTGGTGGAAGAAATTCTTTAATTCAAGATAGTGAGGTTGAAATAAACCCATATCCCATTAGGTATCGAAGCAATCTCCACTGATTGATGTTCGAGACTGCATAGAAATTTTGCAGCCGGAATTTCAAGTAATGCACAATGTATGTGATACTACTGAATTTGAGAGCCGTATATTTAACTTTGCTTTGCGGTTTGTTCCTCGCTAATTAGTTTGCCGTCGTACTCTGTTGATTGACACGAAAATTCGAAATGCCTCAGTACATATGACTGTCGGTTGTTTTACTATGTTGTTCGACAACTAGTTAAATACAACACCAGCGCAGTCAACGTGTGTCTGAACGTATAAAATCGAAAATCCTTTCATTTTGAATCAAAGATAATTGTATGACTTTATTATAGAATGTTATCTATATTGGCTATTTTATATAATAATTTATTTGACATTTCTTGAAGCAAAATTTATGCAATTATCAGTCATTAAATATAACATGTTACTTCCGCTTGCATCAATATAATAGTATTAGGTCCCATGCAATTAAATTTATAAAGACAATTATCATATATTCATTTAAAATTCGCGTAATAAAAAGTAGTATAAAAGCGTTGCGAATTCAGAATTGTTAAACATTCTTTGGAGAAACAATCGGGTGAGTACATCTTTTGCATATTTTTTATATGTATTACTTTGCAATAATACACAAATAAAATAAAAACTCAAAATGTATGTTAAAATCAAACAGACTATTTTCACAAACGTTTAAATTTGCTGCTAACAAATGCTGAAATTAATATATTAGTGTCGTGCGTCTTGTAACAAAGTATTTCATATTGTAGCCTAACAGCTTGCTAAATCTAATAAGAACAAATTTTTATTCCTATGTTCGTGCAGACCGTAAAATTTATTGCAGACCCCATTGGAACTACCTCGTTATTTATTGCGCAATGCAAAAAAAATAAATTGGTTCTTGGCAACCAATAATTTAAACATATTTTATCTGACGAGACGGCTAAATTAAAGATGGGACAGATAGAATATTCCTCAGGATGTTGAGAATTTACCGTTTAAAAGTCAAACCTGATATATGAATGACATTAAAACTGAGTTTACTCCAAAAGTATGACCATTCCAGATAATAATTTATTTAAATCCGTTCATTGACATTTTAAGCCACCGATTTCGCAATAGTCGAAGCGTGTTCAAAAGTAAAATTTAATTAAATCGTCTGTCAACTAAAACCTATTCGCTAAACCAACTACTCTTAATTAAAATTATGTATTAGTTTTTGCGCAGCTAGTAACATACAAATTAAAATATGAACAGATAGAAAAACCAAAGTCAGCATGGACAAACTTGTTTTATGCTTACTGGCGGCTCATCAATAGGAGCCGATATTATGATCTATGCCGACTAAACTAGCTAAGTGGTGCATGGGGGGGGGGAATTGAACAGTACCAACTTCTATACGAAATTGTAAACCTCCAGTAATAGAGCTAACTTCATATAAAGTCTTGTAAATTACGACATCAAAGCTAACTCCTTATGTATAATATATATATATATATATATATATATATATATATATATATATATATATATACCGAGGCCATAAATTGTAACAAAACTATGGCTGTCATGTCAGTACCCGATACCGGCATTATGGTTACCGAGTTGCTAAATGGTACAAAAACAAGAGGTTTCAAAGTATGTTAAATTTCACCAACATGGCAAATTATAATGAATTGATGTTCTTTTGTTAGCATAGGCACCGTTCGTTTATATGGACGATATATTTATAAAAGATTGTGCATAACTTTATACATATATTTTTTTCTTCATGTATTGATTAATATATGTATGTACAAAATAATGTTGACAAGGCATGGCAAATTTACGCATTTTTAAATTATGACACTTTCGTAATTTATTTATACATCATGACCCTATAATAAAAATGTTGTAATAAATTTTAATTTCGGCTGTACACGTTTCTACAGTCTTGAGAAGTACTTTATTGCGGCCTTCGTTCGATCAATTTGTCTTATTTAGTCATGCAACCAATGCATTCCTAAATTTCGAACATCAGTGCACACAAAGAATAATTACGTTGGACCAATAAACTTTAAATTCATATTGCAACTTACGCTATTATTTTCAAAGAGACAAATAAAGAAAATTTAAAAAAATAAATATTATTTTTATTTAAATAAAATGTGAAAAAATAAACCTTCGAAGGTTTTCTTTTTTCATTTATATCTCAAACGTTTATCATTTCATTTGCATTTTCTGATAAAACAAAATTGTGCATATAGTGCCTAATACCAGGAAAGAGATAATAATAATGTTATTATTATTATTATTATTATTATTATTATTATTCATATATAATAAAAGAGAATGTGTGGTTCTCAATTAAGATAAATTTAATTTTTTCATATCTTTAAATTTTTATTTTAATTTTCAGAAACACAAACATTTGGTTGATACTAGATTTGAAAATGATGCGATCATCAGCTCTGCTTATTGCCTTTTGCCTCCTCATTGCTGTGTGCTCCGCTTTCGGCTTCCAGAAACGACAGAACGTTGAAAAGATTATGCAGAATCCGTGCATGTCTGGCTGTCTCAATAGTTATATGGTGTGTGATGGTGAACCCTGTGAAAATGAAATGAATGCATGCGTTGACAAGTGCGTTGAAGGTATGACTCTGGAGGAATTAATGAGTCTGATGCGTCGCAGAAAGCGCTTCCTCATATAATACGTTTACTTGATTCTACCAATGCAGCTTTCAAAATATATGTCGGTGATCATATTGTCAATTTTCAATAGACAATTAACGTATTTGTATTATGAAACCAAAAATGTTATACAAAAATAAATAAAGAAATTATAAATCGTTACTTTTTTATGCAATTTTCTTTCCGAAATAGTTGCATTATTCAAACTGCTTATCTCGGAAAGTTGAATAGGCTATGCAAATATGATTCGGACGAGATGTGCGTGCAAAAACCTATTTTCTTGTTATCTGACAAATGGTTTGACCTATCACACTCATGCCACTGAAAAAAGGTATAATATTCGTTCCCGAAATATTCTGAATCTAAATATTATCGGTAAACGTTAAAAACTTCTTTCGCACACCAGGCGTCGGGTAGCCTTCAGACGCGGTGGTAAAGATAATTTTTTTATGCTATAGATTCAATCCTTAAGGTATCCTAAGAAACGTAGCTTTAATAATAGATACAAATCCAGCGTCCACTAGGAAAATGTTGTATTGAATTGGTCAAATTTCCTTGAATTATATAACTCGCTTCGACAAGACATGAAATGTAAAAATACAGAAATTTTACACGCTGATTTAAATAAAATGTACACTTACATAGAGGCTATATGAAATAAACATTTATCATAAGAAAGACTGTGACGATTAACGCCTCTTGAAAGACCACCAATTGCACCATCAACTTATAGCCCTTTCCTTCCCACAATCTGACTTTTTACTATGGACTGCTTCAGGTTCTACCATCGGTATATTTTTACCCAGTACGGCTACGATGACTGCTTCGTATTCCAGAAAAAAATATCCAATATATATAGCATTTTTACATAAGTACTTACAATCTAATTCTCATTAATTGTTGTACAAAATCCCCCTCGAGCCTTGAGTTTACATGGGAAAAACAAAATAAAAAACCTCCCAACGAAGAATGAATAGCACTATTCGGACGCAGTTAATGAACTGTTAAATAATCTACTCATAGGTTGGCAAAGGTATATCGTAATAAGTAGATGCATAGCTGATGCATACCTCTGATCTACTTTATCAATGATTTTATGTCATTTGAGCACTTGTTATTGCCACAGAAATAATTAGCCATAGTGGTCGATCATACAGCGTTGAGCAGAATAGAACGGTGCTGATAAATTTTGAGAGGCGCAGCGTGAGATTTTAAAGTGGATTGCAATGCTCCGTGCTTGGTGTGGAATGGGGTTTTCTGTGTAGATACAGTCAATGCCAATGACAGAAGTTTGTTAAGATCAAAGGGCAAAAATATTTATGAGTGAATGTGTGAGTTATGTAACTGATGACGTTTATCTGTGTATCATAATCGCTTATACTATGATATAAAACGGGAGATAACTTATTGCGCTAGTTCTAAGTAGATTTTCATATGCCATAAAACAAATGCGGGTAAAGCATCGATCTACTCGCCAATAATGTACGATGATGCTAAAGCAGCTTTGAGTTCTCTCTACATCCTCCCAACCCTGCCGTTTTTTGTGTGCGGTTGGCAGTGAACTGCCATAAGTTGCATCCCATGCACAGGAAAGAGTAGTGGTATGGTGCACTATCAGAGGTTTACCTTGTTAGGAACACCATAATGAGCTATTCATGCAGAGATAAAAACATAAGTGACTTGAACAGCAGAAAAGATGCGGAAGTTTAACGCCGCATGCAAGTATGTAAATCTATCGACCATGGCTGTTATATTGTTAATCCCTTGAATCTGAGTAAATTTAACTACGTATTGTAGGATGTCCTTATACTCTGGCGTGTACTGTACGGATATTGGATTCGCATTTTGAAGTATAAAAACTAAAGGAGCATGATCTGAAAGACAAAACATCTGCCGCTGCCTAGGTTGTTAATTAATTGGCGCACTGCATCAACGATAACAAGGTGTTCTAGATCGAACTTGTCGTATCTAGTTTCTACTGGTTTTATACTACGCAAGCAAAGAAAATTAGCTTCCGTATTCCATTGATCACTCATTCTAAGATGGCCTGATTATGAATTTCAAAACATCAGTGTTGAGTAAAAACGAACTTTCTTAATTCCGAGTGTGTAAGCATAGATGTACCTGCATAAGAGTTGACGGTATGACGGAGCAATTCCTCGACATTGGGTGACTATTAAATAGTAGAGTTCTAGCTTATTCAGGGGCCAACATAACGAATACAAATGTTTTCCTATGGATGAAAGTGACAGTTGTTAAGACCCCTAAATATTTTCTTTAAGTCCTTCAAAGTTTTTGAGAATGGGAGTTACTAGTTCGAATTTATCTTGCAAGGTAATGCCTGAATAACATAAGGTGGGATACAACGGTTATAATTTTAATATATAAAGCCATTGAAAATTAAACGATCGCAGTTAAAATGTATTGTACAAATTTACAATATCGCATCAAAAATTCACGGTGGTCTAATCAAGGTACATCACAGAGTAAATAATTTTATTTTCTCCATCAGAATCACAACAATTATGGTCTAATATAATTTTTTCAATATATAAACTAAATAAAAATTCAAAGTTAACGTGAAAGTTTGATTAACCATGTAAATTTATTTAAATTATCACGATTCAGGAAATCATGAGGATCACACTTCTTTTCAATTTCAGTACAGAACAGTTTAAAAGACATCTTTGTAGTAGGTCTATCTTCCAACCTGGTTGTTAAATAATTGCACATTTTGAATATTTTTGAAAAAGAAAGGAGTTTACCAACACGCTTCCCAACCATAGAAATTATCTGCGAGCAAAGAAAACTTCCTATTTGATAAACAAAACAGCGGACAATTATAAAAACGAACCTGGAAAACTGTGGAAATTCCCAGTCTGTGATATTGACTGGCGAATCTAGCGTGAGTAGCATAAGCCGGTGGTAATTACTTTCAATTTTGCTGCCACACGAGACACATTCCATACGTCCAGCTTACTGAAAAAAGATGCACATATTTGCGCGTCTCAAGATTTGAGCATTCCGAAACGTGTTCATTGTTGCATCATCATTTATTAATTTTTATCTTAACTGATTTCCATATATGTCTAAATGAACTATGTAAAGTACAAGATATTGCTGTCTAATTGCGTTCTAGTGAAAAAAAGTTTTTCTGTTGACTATAATGTATATGCGTGTTTCAATACGCGATTTACTTCTGAATTCAAATTAAAAAATCATAAAAACGACTTGACAAAAATTTATACATAATCCCAATTGCCATTGCGCGTAATTGCAACGTTGAAAGTTTAATCGCTATAGCGGATTTGGTGAGGCCACTGAAAAACTACACTACTTGTAGTCTGTCAAAAATGACTACTTTCTCCAAATTTTTAACAAACTAGGCTACTCAGCATCGACGCATTCGGTAAAAAGTATGATTAAACGGTTAAGAGAGAAAAAAATGAAAACTCAGGGCCTTTAATTGGCAACGCGTGTAGCCAGAGTTCTGTGTCAGAACTTCATCAAAATCCATCATCCACGCGGTCTAATAACGTTAATCGAATGGTTAAGAATTCCATTGACAGATATGAAAAGAAACGCAACAAAAAGTTATGTAACAGTAGTAAATTCTCCAACGCATTTCCCGATAACATTGGTGAGTTCATTTGCAATTATACGAGTTTGATTAAATCTTAAAAAGCAAAAAGCATCCTCATCGTTAGGACAGAAAGTTTGGTTGTTCCGTAACGCTCGAAACCAGCCGCCAGTGGCAAGAACAACTGGAGAGTCTACATGACGACTTTACCTTAGATATCTCGCTAGTACATGAATTTCGCCCTCTACTGGAAGCTAAAATTTCGTGTTGCCTATCAGCCTTTTAATGACACATAAACAATTCAATTTCATGGAACATGCTTCAAATTTACAATTACTTATTAAATTTAGCTTCAATACATATCAGAAGTATGTTGCTGACACTTTTATAAACATGACTGAAAATGTTGAAAAAAATTAAATACTAAACGAATTTGATAATAGAAGCCATTATATCCAGTTTAATTAAGAACGCGAAAATCCGCAACATTGAACATTGTCTTTCCTTGAGATCTTCTTATTGAGATGGGAAGATGGACAGCTAAAAAGGAAAATGTATTGATAGATGAAAAAGTCTGGAAAGTGCATTCATTACTGCAGGGCTGTCGGAAATTCTCAAAAGAGAAATATTGTACGAAATAGATCCGCGAAGGCTGAACATTTTTAGAAAAATCACACTCCAATAAAGGCGAATTTCCAGGTTTTTTTCATAGCTAAAATCATAAAATTGCTACGCAAAGCAGCAGCTGTTATTTTCCCTATCACTCATCCCCAACTAAATCGACAAAACCAGTTCATGTGTGATTTTTACACAAACTTGTGGGTTTTGTTCATATATGTGTGTAGGGGTTGGTGAGCGCGTGATCGTATACATTCATTGAGATGTGCGTTTCCCGCTTCTTTCAATCTGTTTTTTGATGAATCAACTTAATTAAATTTAATCTTTCTTATCTAAAAGAATTGAACATGTAAATTACCTGATATTACAGTTGAGTGGAGTTATGCGGAAACGAAAATTACTTTTTAAACTTTGTCGTGTATTCTTGCCATCTAATATATGTATGCATTTTTACACGATTTTTTTTCACTTCGAATTGCGATCGCATAAAAACGGCTGAAATACCACTTGTTCTAAGGAATTAATAGATTGAGAAACTGCTTATGAGCTCTATTTAAATCCCGTTTGCAAACAAACGTGTACCACTGAAATATTATTGTCAGTTACGCATCATGATGTTTGTCCAGCTTCTATTGTAACCGTATGAGCTTGACAGAAATATAAACCGCATATATATTTTGCTCTGATCCTCCTTAGTCAGTTTCCCATCGAGAACTGATAACGGCCATAGATTTAGGCAATACAATTAAACAATTATTGTTTGCGCGGATGGTGGTAACATTTCTTTATATCAGGTTTGCGAGCATGAAGTAAACACCAGTCTGATTGTATTTAACCAATTGACTGGCGATAATTTTGCTAAGTTTTTCGACAACTGGTTGAATAAAATGGGATTGATGCTTACTTCAAGCTCGCAAATTTGATTTTAGAAACGGCCATAAATTATTAAAACGCTTTTCGGGCGTCTGACTTGCGGAATTTGTTCTACTTTGGGTGGCTATGTTGAGGCCCCTAACCTATTGGTGTTTGTAAGCCCCATAGATGCCAGTTCGCTAGAAGTCCTAATATTCACAGTAGAGTCTGAAATGCCTACATTGTTATCTGTGTCAATAAGATTTAAATCCATTATGTCCTGCCCTAAATGAAATACATCTTCTAATTTAATATCGGCATTCATGATCAAGAATTATGATACTTAAATTGACACTTACTTGAGGCGTTTGGAAGGTGAAAGTTGGAAAGCTATATCTTCAGCAATAATCTGCTTTGATGTGTACGTGACCCACAATAATAAATAAATTACCTGTTCCAAGACTCCTCCTCAGTGTTTTATTATATCAGAACACAAGGCAAGTGTCGAAAGATGTTTATTGTGCAATGTTGTAATCGATTATTATGGAGAGAAATGTTAAAAATGCAGCAAACGAAAATCTACAACCAGCTCGGAAGCATGATACTCAAAAACTGAAAATAGCGCACAATTATAAAAATCAAGTCTTTAAACAAAGAATGTTCTGGAAAATAAAAAGAAAAATTCTTTTTAAATAAAATTGTTACAATCAGCTATGGTGGTTTAAATTTATCATTCAAGGTCATTTTATAAAAGGCGGAGGATTCAACATCCTCTACAGCTATTTAAAATCAACAAAGTTTATTTAGATATATTTGCGCAGTTTTAAAATACTACTTAGTTACAATTTACTAATGTTCTTCTGATTACTGAATAGTTTTAAATTTATACAACATGGAACAGGACGTGAATCTGCAAAACCACCACGTCCATCACTTTGAGAATCAATTATACCAAACTATGCCGTAGTCCAGAAAACTATCAATGAAATTTTATTTATACCATATATTTGATGTATTAGGCAAATGAGGAAATATTGACGAATGTTATCTGCTCATGTAGCAATTCAGTACAAGTATACATTAAAAAATATGAAAGATCTATCAAACTTGAAATTTTCCGAAGGAAGGCCATCGACAATAGCAGCTTTGCTATCACTCGTGTGACCGCAACAGATCGAATTTAATTGCATTTTTTTAAATTTCTATTGATTATTGAGCAATCTTAATTATATATATATATATATATATATACATATATATATATATATATATATATATATATATATATATATATATATATATATTCATTTACCTTTCCGTGTGCAAAAACAAAAAGACATTTTATCAGATATAAGAAACTTATCTTTCGCATGGTCTTCTCAAATATCTACTAATGAACATATCTTTATATATAAATTGGAAATCAAAACAAAATAGAAATATGTGAACATAGAGAGAGTGTAAAAAATAGAAACCAATCAAATTGCTTGCGTCACATCCAGTTCAAGCTCAATGCTTGTACGTGCTTCTTCTGCTTACATAAATCCGGCTGCAATTTGTTTATTCATAAGGCTTCGTATGTGGCTAGCTCCCTTTTGTTTTTGCATTTAGTAATTACTTTGAATGCTACGTCTGGAGAACATACGTGCGATGTTTCGATGATGTGTTGCGCAATGGCAGACGTGTATTCACCATTTGATTTAAAACAGGCGTTTAAGTTGCAATGTTCTCTCATTCGAGTAATTAACCGTCTGGTCGATCGGCCTACGTAAGTTGATCGACAACTTGCGCATGTATATTGGTAAATAATATTTGATATCGACATTAACGGCTGTTTCTCTTTGATTGCTGGTAAAGTTCTGCGTGTTACCCTAAATAACACTCGTAGTTTGTCTGCATTAAATGTGCGTGTTAATGCTGCTTCAACTTTCTTTTGTGCTATTCGGGAAACGGCATCCCCCTTAAATGGGATGTTTAGGTAGACTGTTTTCTTTTATGGCCCATAATACGTCTGTTTCTGTTTTATTCCCCTTTTAATAATTGATTCAATTAATTGTCTGGGATAGTCATTAGACATTAAATCGTTAATTGCTTTAATATATTCATTTTCATTAGAATCTTGACTAACCGACCTGTCAATTCTTGAAAAGCAACCACGAACTGTTGATAATTTATGTTGAAATGGCACAAAACTGCTGTAATGCAAATACTGTGCAGACCATGTTGATTTATAGTAAATTGTTCTGTTTAATTTACATCTAGGAAAGGCAGACAGTCATCTTTCTCGTGCTCTGACGTGAATCCGATATTCTTATGTGCTTTTTCGAAACTTTGAAGCAATGTTCGTGATTGCGACCCAGCACTAGCTAAATGGCTGGTTCGTTTACTCGAACCATTACGTAAACTACTAGGTAATCATTCGGTTGCCGATTCGTTTGAGTTTGTAAACAAAATTCAAGATATAAATGTTAAAAACAAGATTATGGTATCTTTTGATGTTACGTCTTTGTTTACAAATGTTCCAATTGATGAAACCATTGACATTATAGTCAAAGCGGTAGAACACGATATATTACCATCGCCGGTTCCAAGTCACACTCTACGGAAGCTTATCTTATTATGCACGAATAACGTACGATTTCTTTTTAATGGACGCATCTACAAACATACTGATGGTGTCGCAATGGGAAGCCCCTTATCTTCAGTGTTGGCTGAGATTTTTTTAGGGCACCTAGAAAATACATCATTAAAGAGTGACATAACTAAATGTGCTCAATATATACGGTACGTGGATGATATATTTCTTGTACTTAAGAACAGGTGGCAATCACGAACATTGCTTCAAAGTTTCAACAAAGCACATAATAATATTATTATTTACCAATATACATGCGCAAGTTGTCGATAAACTTACGTAGACCGATCGACCAGACGGTTAATTACTCGAATGAGAGAACTTTGCAACTTAAACGCCTGTTTTAAATCAAATGGTGAATACACGTCTGCTATTGCGCAACACATCATCGAAATATCGCACGTATGTTCTCCAGACGTAGCATTCAAAGTAATTACTAAATGCAAAAACAAAAGGGAGCTAGCCACATACGAAGCCTTATGGATAAACAAATTGCAGTCGGATTTATGTAAGCAGAAGAAGCACGTACAAGCATTGAGCTTGAACTGGATGTGACGCACGCAATTTGATTGGTTTCTATTTTCACACTCTCTTTGTTCACATATTTCTATCTTGTTTTGCTTTCCAATTTATATATAAAGATATGTTCATGAGTAGATATTTGAGAAGACAATGCGAAAGAAAATTTTCTTATATCTGATAAAATTTCTTTTTGTTTTTGCACATAGGAAGGGTACAATAAATTTTATAAAAGCTTGCATTTCAAGATATATATATATATATATATATATATATATATATATATATATATATATATATATATATATATATATATATATATATAATATGAAACTGAAAATATATCTTAGCAGTTATACATCCGGCAATTTGGGAATGATGTGTAGCAAAATATACTGCAGTTCCTAAAAGCATCCTTAAATTTTAAGTTATTCTATAAATATGCTGTAATAGCAAATGATGAAATATAAGTGAAAGATAGTTATTGATTTAGCATTTCAGCAAAAGTCTATAATAACACATGCATGACCTATTTTGTATCGATGAACTGATATCATTGGCTAATTAAAAGCTATCATTGTCTTGGAAATTTAGCCTTCTCTTTTAATCGGTAAAAGATATGCAGGACTAAATTCATTCTAGGGTTGACTAATGTGCAATATTGTCTCATATTTGCACAATTCGTTCGTTTGTTATAAGCTAAATAAATTATTCGCAACTAATATCTTACATAGGACTGCTCTGGATGTAAAATCTGAGTCATGAATGACGACAGACTAACTTGTATTAAAAAAATTAGCCTAAAAGTGATCAAACAATGATTTCTCGTCTATTTTTCCACAACTAATCATTGTTCACATGAATGAAAAGCTTATGTGAAAATTAAGCACAAATTCAAACTTCTGCTATATAAAATAAATACGAATAAGGAACAATAATAAGCAAATACATTTACTATAAAAATTCTTGTAGCAGATAGCTTGAGTGGATTTCGTTATGAACAAAAATACTCCTTTTGAGATTTCTTTCTCAAATTTCCAAAACTCAGATTTTTTTATAATTGAGCTATTATGCATGTATCTACGTATGTATACAAATGCATACACTATAATTGTAAGTATAAGAGCAGGATTTATTTAAGGATGTCTACCTACACTGCTTGAACCTGGAATGGTTGCAAGTGAATGATTAGGTGATTATAGGGTGACTCGTCCGTACTCGTCTGTTCTGCTTTGGGTATGGAATTAAAACACAACAATTTGGTTCAAAATCAGGGACCACTGCACTGATTGCAATTTTCAGTTTCATAAACCTGTCTTCACAGATCTTGCTTCAGCATAACAACTATTTTGACACCTCTAATCTTGTAGTACATCTGGCCTTTCAGATTGATTGTTATATGCGAGAATCTAGCTCGCTACATATTCAAGAAGGCAAATTATATTAAGTCTGTTATAAAGTGCGCAGTTATATATTTTGTTTATTCACGTAATCGCCTCCACATAGCAAAACGATTTTTGCAACCTCGAGTTTAATACATTTTAAGGGCGTTGCTTTTCGATTACAGTTTTTGCCAAATTTATTGAGTTATGTATGTATATATGTAGGCGATAAATCGGTCTGTAGCTGTGGACAACTAACGCCATTATCCTACTGTATGCTTGATTTCAAAATTATGTATTTATAAAAAGAAATGAAATATAGTTGAATGTATGAATACCTAAATCTCCCGCGCAACTGGAACCCAGGATCCATTGCAAATAATGCATAATTAATACGACCTCTTCACTGAATCCTATTTGCTTCAAGACTCACATACATGTTTTACAATTAAATTTTCCCTTAGTGGGAGTACGGGTTGCCTTGATTAAGTGTCATATATCACAAATTATTGTATCCCGCTAAGGGAAGGCTAACAAATACCTATTGCAGTTCCAGCAAATTTTCCGCTGGACTCGCGAGGACGATGTGAAATCGGCCCTCTAAACCATGGTCCTGTCTAGCGATATCTAAGTTCCATGTCAAAGTTCGATGATGACGGATTGTCAAAAACGGCTATCTTTAACTTGTTGACTCTAAACTTTGCTTTGACTTAATCCAAATAGAGCGAATTCATCGACTATCAAAGCTGCTCAGACGATAGCACAGAATAATGCAAGATGGACTTTGTTTTGATTTGAAGACTTTTGACTTGGTGCTCAATAAAATAGACGAGCAATTTCAAATAGGATAGTACAATATTTCAAATGTAGCAGCTGCATAGCTTATACGACTGGAAATCTTTTCAGAAACCAAACCGTTTTACGTTACCATATATTCCAGTTAATTTAATATAATCTTCTGTTGCAGATCCAAATTGGCTATGCTGACCATTTTAATGATATGGCTTCAAATCCTAATAGGTAGAAATTTACCATGCACAATCTATGACTCTCTTAACACCGACTTCGATTTCTGAAAATTGAAAAATATTGTCAGCGTAATAGAAGTGAACAAACCGAAGCCAAAATCGATCTTAATTCCAGTGAATATTGCGCTGAAGTCATAAATGACTACATTAATAATTATTCAGGGTTAGAGCAAAGAGGCAACATGATTCCGTCTGAGAATAATAGCAGAAATTTACCTTTTATGCAGCGCAGAATAAATTTAAACCATTGTAGTTAGCAGAAGTGATAATGGCATAAGCAACACAATAGCACGCTTCCACTTGTTTGATACGGATTCCATTCTCTGAATTGTGATAATTAACTTGTGCTGATCATTTTGAACCGCTATTCCATCGAGCTTGAAAAATTCAAAAGGAAGTCTATTAACAACAATGGCCTTGCTTTCCCTCATGTGGCTACCGTTCTTTGCTCACCATTAAAATTGGCGTTTTGTTGGTAATCTTGTAACAATTTCGATTGATCACTTCATTCCTAATCACGTCGATTATAAAACGTTGTAGGTTATGGAGATTTGGGAAATGGTTGATCAGTTTCGTTTCAGAAACTGATGACGCTCGTATTTGTTTTGAAAAAATGACCACCATTAAGACACCGGATTTGGCGTACAATTAAAAAAAAGGTTTGGCTCTTCGACGTTGTGTCTAGGTCATTAGTAACTTAAGCCAATGCCGCTCTTCATCCGCCGCGTAGCTGCGATAACTTCTTTTTGTTGCTTACAAATCAGGATTCGATCTTTATTTAGATTTGCAATAGTCGACGCCATCTGAAGGGTTTCGTTGATAGTAAAATTAGCAAACGAGACCATTGGAATACAAACCGAAACTTGTATGACCTCTCTTTCATAGAAATCTATATGATATTTGGTAAGCTAAAGGTAACTTTGTGTGGGTATAGGCATCTCTGAAAGAATTCTGCACATTTGCGTCTGCTTTCATTGCACGAATATTTGTACGCAATATGTTTGGCCGCATGAAGCAGAATTTCAATCTCATTCTAGCGTCAAAAAGACTGTGAACATGCCCAATAATTGAGATTCTACTGAAACCGTGAAAAGCTTACGCGTTCTGAACAAAAGATAATAAACGCCTACCGACTAAAATATTCAAATTTTGAGTATAATGAAATTTCACCGTCTCATATTCATGGGTCATATCGCTGCACCTTACAGTAAGATGCCGATTATAATGCTGAAAAATTGGGTTAACCACAACTAGGTTAAATCTAGGGGCAAGATTGAAGAACTTAATATCGTTAGCAAGAATCCATCTTTCTTTAGCACTATTTCTCATAAAATCTAGATATTATCTGGCGTTTAAATAACCGTCAATCACTAGTATGTCGAGACGGTGTCCAAGGTCAGAGACCAAATCTGATAACATTTAAAATTACTTATCATTTAATTTCCAGAATGGCTAAGCGTTCACTCGAAAACAATTGCAACTCTGATAACCAGATTCTCTAAGCGGAAAATAGCTTAAATATAACAAAAGCTTAGAGCTCTGTTGCAGCAATGGAGGGAAGAAAGTCGACAAAATACTTACGTGGATCATTCGCGCATTAAAACGATAGAATGATTAACTTATTTCGCAAACAAGGACCGAATGAAAAACGGTGTTGTCCGCGCAAATCAGACCAGGTCTCTACGTGTGCGCAGTTCAGCATCCGTAAAAGTTCCACGAGCTCGCGGTTCAAGTGTCTTGACATTTAAATAGCCAATGAATTAGTTACCCTATATCTAAACAGAAAACGAGGATCGCCAAAGTCTGCTGGAAGCCTATTGTTCGTGCTTTAGCGCACGGTCTCTTCAGGTACAATTCAGTGAGCGTCACCACCTGGCTGCCTTCTTATTATTCCTGGAACATGTGCACGTGAGCACGGCCTTTTATGACTACTAATTTCAGAACAGCAAGGTCAATGAAGCACTTACTGATCTCCGATGTGAGGTTTCATGTTTGAACGGTTGTTATACATTTTCCAACGTACATGCGAGGATATTGATCCTTCCCCATATTCGCAAAAATAGCCTTCAATCATGGAGACAAAAATTTCACATCCATTCGCTTATTCGAAAACTTTTATATATTACATGTCGTCCGATTTTGTATGCAACAATAATTAGTTGTGCTTTTCTTGTGGGCTATAAGTGAAAAAAAATTCATTCACAGCTTTGTGGGGTGACTTGGATTTGGAGTTATCCTGTCAAGATAGGCTGAAGTGCACTAAATTTACATTACCATAATTTTAGTGTTTTCCTATTCTTAGGTGGTCTGCAAACCATGGATACCGAGCACCATCTGTTCAGCATGCACTAACGCCAAATGCAGGCCAGGAGATGTATTTGGTTTTCAGACGCTATTTGGAAGGTTAGCCAAATGATAATTGATAGTGGTTATATATAGAGATCCTGTACCAAACGTTTATTAGTTTAAAACCTTTAATTCCTAGCTAAATCTATGTCTCAAAACATGATCCTGTAATCTTAATACTACAGTGACAAAAATAGAACACAAATAAAATTAAACATTTAAAATTTCTGTATTGAACTTTTATTCATCGTGTTTAAATAAATTTGAAATTCTAACATAGTTTTTACTCTACAATTGGCGCCTTGCAATTTTAAAAAATATCGTTTTCTGATTGTCCGATTCAGTTTCGATCCTAAGCCATATTAGTAACAAATCCAACATCAATTCGTGTAAAACGGTAGCAATATTTATAATATTAATCTTCCTATGTCTCGCAATCCATGAAAATTTTATTGTTCGGAAAAAAATTTAATTAATTCTTATCATTATTTAAATAGAAATTATTCTAAATACGTGAGAAATTAACGAAATAAAATTAGGAAAATTTTATTTAAAAAACCAGCGGATCTAATTGTCAATGTAGCGTACAAAATGCTATCGGAAACACTTTAGGCTAACAGATTTGATACAAGCAATATCTTTCACAGTACGTATAGCTATTATCATTATTGCCTTTTAAATATCAAGCCAATAGTTCTTTTACAAAGATTTTCAAATAAATGAAAGTTTAATTTTGTCCATGCTAAATTTTTGAAAGCAATTTTCGCTCATAGACAAAGAAAGTTACCCATATTGGCTACTTTTAAATTTTCCTGTTTTATTGAGTAAATTATTTCTCATTTCATGAAGCATAATTTATGCAATTATCAGTCATTAAATATAAAATGTTACTTCCGTTTGCGTTAATATAATTGTAATAAGTGCCATGCAATTAAATTTAAGAAAACAATTATCATGAATTCATTTCAGATTTGCGGAACAAAACATTGTATAAAAGCGTTGCGCCTTCAGAGTTATTAAACTTTCTTTGAAGGCATAACCAGGTGAGTATATCTTTTAAATAAATTAATAGATTTGTATGCTTATTACACAGTAATACACAAATAAATTAAAAACTCAACATTTTTGATAAAACAATGCAAAAGTAAATACTAATGTTGACTATTTTCGCGCAAGGTAGACTAGTTTATAACAGTTATTGTCATACCATACATACTCCACTAAAACCAAAATTGTACCTACATTTCTTGGATGACATATTAATGATCTCGTACCATGGTGACAATGAAATGGTAAATTTCTTAAATTTAGCTAATCGAATGATCAACTCCTATTTACTTTAGAAAGGGAATCATCAGTTGAATTACCATTTTTGGGTATCAAATTAATTATTAATGATCAGAAATTAGGAAGAGACATTTATTGGAATAATACTTATTCCGGAATCATTCTTAATTTCAATCACCCGTATCCTATGAAAGTCGGTATCTTAAAATCATTAATATTAAGAAGCCATAGATTAACAGATATAAAGCATAGGAAGTTAGAAATAGGTAGATTGCGCGATATATTCATATGGCTAATTGTTATCCTCTTTATTTAATAGATGCAAAACTGATGGATGTCGTGATAAAAATAAATCATATTTTGAGGTACATAAAAGCGGTTAAGGAGAAGGAAGAGCGTAAGGTTTTGGTATTAGAGGACTCTATATTAAGTATGAAAGTGAAATCATTTGCTTTAAAATAAAATAAAAGGACTGATTTAAAACAGCCTCTTACACTAGGCACTATTCTTCTTAACCAAAAAGAAAAGATTGAACCCTTAGAAACATCAGAAGTGTATGAGATCCTACGCAATGATTGTAGTCCCAAATATGTTGGTGAATCCATGCGCCCAATCAAAGTAAGAAGAAGCGAACATAAAACTGCGTGCAAGTATGGACATATTGCTAAATCTGATCTTGCTCGTCATGTAGTGGAGACTGGGCACACTATAATCTGGAATGAATGCAAACGCATAGCAATATGTAGTCGTAATAGGGTGACTAGTTTGATTAGAGAATCTATCGAAAGTAAATCTAGAGACAACATAATGAATGAAACAGCTGTTTAAAAATCGTTAGGTTCGATTTGGAATACCGCAAAATCTAATGGCAGGAAAATGCGATTGGACGAATTGGAAACTGAAGCTAGCTCCAGTAAAATATTAAGAATATCGGATTAATATTGACTAATTATTGGGCTTATTGCTCAAGTATTGACTAATAAATTTTTAAGAATATAGTCCTTCTAAATTTTATCTCTAACTACTCGTTTGATTTTAAAACTCTTGGTGATTTGTACACTTATTTTGAGTCTTGCACCTCCACCCTACCTATTCAGATTAGTCTAAGAATACATCATTTAAAATATTTAGAAGAAATAAATTATCTGACGCGTGGAAAGGGTAAATTAATGTCTATTGACAGCAGTTTCATTTAGATGTACGTACAAGTGTATCAATTATATTTTAAATGAATTTTTTTTAGTAACGTATACACATACACATGCATATGCGCGGCGTGCACCAATCTAATGGTATGACGATAATTGTTATTAACTCGTCTATCTTGAGTACAACCTGAGTGGTTTGAATCGAAATTTAAGACGTTCATTGGTCTTTCGGACTTCTAGTTTTATCAATCATGGCGTGTTTTTATGACGAGTGTTTGAAAATTATTGGTCTCCCCCCATCAGAAAATGTGAGGGCAATCTCAGTTACGTCAGTTTAAATTGAGTTTATAAAACGAATAATTATCGCGTGCAAAAGGTAAATTCTTATTCAGCCAGTCTAGTCTCTCTTTGTTAGATGAAAAAATAGTTACGGAAATGTACACACACATACATGTGACACGTGAAAATCTAGTGAAAAGTCAGTCTGAAGTATAAATAAAATTGCTAGAGGAAATAACGCGCTTGCTTCATTGTTTTCATTTGTTAAACATGTGAGGATGAATCAACTGAAGAAGGCTACCGATAAGGATAGATGAAATATTTTACAGAAAGACGTAAGCCTTCGTTCGTCCAAAACCAGAAATTTTTTCCAGGTCCGATACGAACTAACTCGTTACTTAGAACGCAATGCTTACGTTTTACCTGTCTTAATGATGTCTTTTGGCAACCATGAATAAATATGTGTTAAAATTGATAAGCATCTAATCTGATGATGGAACATAAAGTATATTCTTACAGAGTTTGAGAATTAAACATTTAAAAGTAAAACTCAATAAATTAATTGTATGAAAGCTTGTTTTTCTCGAAAAGTATGACCAATTGAGGCCAAAAATTACATCATCTGAAAATGAAGAAAATTCAAGATTTTACATATAGTCAAATCAACAACAAGAAGGGCAGCACTGCGAAAGCAAATACATCTTTTAAAATTTGATTTGTTTTTCTGTTTAATTTAAATGCTAAAGGTATGTTTCGTAAACATTAATGTTATGTCAAAGATTATGAATTCTTTGATTTTTGTTTTGGATAAATATAAATTTAACCATAGTAAGGAGAAATCGAAAGTATGATGAATGTTACTCTTTTATTTTAAACGCCGATGATTTAAAATAATAGAGGAATTTACCGACAAATCTTGTAGTAAAAAATCTATTTGGGAATTTATGCACATTCCCAAGATATTAATAGATAAATCGAAGCAAGGCATGTAATAAATCTGTCAAAAATGGAACTTAGCTGAGTCAATTTAAATTGCTTAATCAAGGTTTCGACATGGAAATACTAAATTGTAAATCATTTCGAAATGAGGTAATTCCAGAGGCTGTTAAAACGGCAAAACTGTTTTCATATGAGTATAAAGTTAAATTTGAATTAGAGACCACTAGAATTATTTTAGCATACAAAGATGAAAAGTATAAACAAATCTATTAAATTCAACGCTTCATATAACAATTAATATCGAATAATATTTTATGTTTACAAGTGGATAAAAGGGACAGCTACAGTTCCAATGAGTCAGTTTGATTAAAAAAAAACATATTAGTTGAGCAATCTCATTAACTAGTTTTAAATTGAGGTTGATGAATGCAGGCTATCTTACGAATTAAAGCTCATTTAAGACGAATACCGAGAATAAAATTTACTTAATCACAGCGATATTTATCGAAATTTCTCAACAGGCTAATCTATCAATAATTTAGAAATGAAGATATTTAGATCTAGATAAAATCATTTGAAGATAAAATTCTTTAAAATTATTATACGAAACATTTATTATTGATAAATGCTATCAAAAAATGAATAATCTATCATTTTCTAATATAAATTAGCAAGTAGTTTTGCTTAATTAAACATCATTTAAACTCGTTTTAGATCAGCAAGCTAATTGATTGGGTATAGACTAAGTTACTGAAACTAAATTCACCGATTTTAACATAAAATATAAAATAATTTTGTTCTAGCTCAATGATAGCAGAGGTCAAGTGTAATTTTTGATCGCGTCAAATAAAATTTTAGCAATCAGCCAACACGATAATGGTTCTGTTTAGTAAATACCTAAATATTATTCAGTTTTCAGTTCCTTTATTTAATTTTGAGGGGATGGCCTTATTCATGACCAAGATGAGGGGCTTTCAAGAAATATATTTTATGTAGAAATAATATGTATTGGCAAGATACATAATATATTAAATTGAACACTTGATCTGTGCTATGAATAACGCCGGATCATTTTCAGTTCCTATTTTTTTAAAGAATATATTTTGATACTTTTGCTGGTGCCCAGCATCATCACACAGTTTACCCAGAATCTTAAGCAGAAGCTATAAAGGGAAATATGAAATTTCACTTGACTGATGCATTTATATTTTTTACTTCGTAGTTTCATTACAGCTGACTGACGTTTCAATACTTTCTTTAAATCACGTTTGCGTGGTGAAGTAAACACCAATCCCAATGTATTTAACCAGACGTCGAACAACAGCAAAACTACCGCTAGTCACAAGCACTGACGCGTCTTGACCTTCCATGATCATCATCAGAGTACGACGGCAAACTGACTAGCGAAGATCAAACCGCATTGCATATATATGGAAAGCAAAATTAAAAATGCGGCTCTCACCTCTAGTAGTCTTGCGTACGTTTTACGTGACTGAAAATGTCGGCTGCACAATTTCTATGCAGTCACGAACATTAGCTGTTTGTAACTTTCGCTACACACGTATATATATAGAAAATACAATTGAACAATAATTGATTGCGCGGGTGGTGGTAACAATTCTTCAAATCAAGTTTGCGAGATTGAATTAAACACCAATCCCATTGTATTTAACCAGTTGTCGAACAACATAACAAAACAATAGGTTGACGTGCATCAAGTACTTATGTGTGACTAAAAGTGCTGCGTAAAGCTAACTAACACATGTATTGATGAAATTGAGGGAGATATTCGTGGTTAGGGAGGGTGCAATGTGGAACGAATATACAATCAAAAAACTTTGTTCATACTCGGGCGCTCATAACAGCAACTATCATTCCATTATCTAGGTGCTTGTCCATATGTGTATATGTGAAGGCATATAACAGATTACCTTTCAGTTAAATATAATTGCATGCACATTTAAATCCTTCTAAGTGTAAATGCCGTCACTGGATATTAATTTACATTTTGTACGCGTGAGACTAATTGTTATATTTCTAGCTGGTGAAATGATGTAACCTCGTGCGACATCAATGTTTTCGAAGAGGGGCAAAAGTATTCTGCAGAAATATCCAGGTAAATAGTACAGTTTAAACGCCATCAAAATACACAGTGAATATAGACAGATAATGAAGCCCTCTTGAGACAATTAAAAGGCTTTGAAATATTGCATTACTTATAAATAATTTGATTTTTTATGTATTTGACCGCATTTTTCTTGTGGGGGACAATTGATAGCACTCAAAGGTTGGTAAAATCTTGAATTTACTTCATTTTCAGATGATGTAATCTTTGACCTCAATTGATGGGTTCTCATTTGTCCCCTCTTCTTTAAGCCTTCAATTAGCTGATTGTCTGAAAATGACGTTGGAACAAAATTTTTCATTGTTCTTTGTTCCAACGTCATTTTCAGACAATCAGCTAATTGAAGACTTTAAGAAGAAGGGACAAGTGAGAAATACATTGGGATTGGTGTTTACTTCACCACGCAAACGTGATTTAAAGAAAGTATTGAAACGTCAGTCAGCTGTAATGAAACTACGAAGTAAAAAATATAAATGCATCAGTCAAGTGAAATTTCATATTTCCCTTTAAAGCTTCTGCTTAAGATTCTTGGTAAACTGTGTGATGATGCTGGGCACCAGCAAAAGTATCAAAATATATTCTTTAAAAAAATAGGAACTGAAAATGATCCGGCGTTATTCGTAGCACAGATCAAGTGTTCAATTTAATATATTATGTATCTTGCCAATACATATTATTTCTACATAAAATATATTTCTTGAAAGCCCCTCATCTTGGTCATGAATAAGGCCATCCCCTCAAAATTAAATAAAGGAACTGAAAACTGAATAATATTTAGGTATTTACTAAACAGAACCATTATCGTGTTGGCTGATTGCTAAAATTTTATTTGACGCGATCAAAAATTACACTTGACCTCTGCTATCATTGAGCTAGAACAAAATTATTTTATATTTTATGTTAAAATCGGTGAATTTAGTTTCAGTAGCTTAGTCTATACCCAATCAATTAGCTTGCTGATCTAAAACGAGTTTAAATGATGTTTAATTAAGCAAAACTACTTGCTAATTTATATTAGAAAATGATAGATTATTCATTTTTTGATAGCATTTATCAATAATAAATGTTTCGTATAATAATTTTAAAGAATTTTATCTTCAAATGATTTTATCAGGATCTAAATATCTTCATTTCTAAATTATTGATAGATTAGCCTGTTGACAAATTTCGATAAATATCGCTGTGATTAAGTAAATTTTATTCTCGGTATTCGTCTTAAATGAGCTTTAATTCGTAAGATAGCCTGCATTCATCAACCTCAATTTAAATCTAGTTAATGAGATTGCTCAACTAATATGTTTTTTTCCGGTATTAACTTCTATAAATTTGAATTAAACAATTTTGCTTAATTAAGATTTACCAGAATATATTCAGTTTACACATTTACCTGTTTCCAAATGTAATTACTTAAAACGTGATTTAAGATGTTTCCTAATTGAAAGTAGTTTGCACAACCGCATCACGATATTTGAGATCGGGTTAATTGTGTACAGAGATTCTAATTTTGATTGAGCTAGAAACAAATTAAGAAGTCACGTTAGATCTTGTCTTCATTATTCGCTAGACCAAATATTTTTTGAAGGGTAAATGACTATCATTTACGGTAGTTTCAAAATTTAAATTTATTACATAAACACAAACACAATATTTACAATGGGCATGATTCAAGACGACGCATTTAATTTTTATATGTGAAAGATTTTGCTTGTTCACGAGTTATAGTTCTATTTTTTTAGTATTTATCATGAAAAACATTAATACGTTCCCCTATTGCACACACACGCACACACACTCAATCTCTCTGTCTGTTTCAACTTTCTATTTTTCTTTAACTGTAAAAATGTGTAATATACAAATAGTTCAGTAAGGAAGGAATTATAAGTAGTAATACATTAAAATAAATTCCCACACTCGATTGCTTTAAAAAAATTTTCATAGCTTCATTAGCAAACTGCATGACCATTCATTTTTGCAGTACTGCTGTGAAATAATTTATTAGAATAATTTGTACGTAATGTTTACTTCGTATAAGACAAAGTAATCAGCTTTCTTCGACTGTACTCAAATAGCACTGAGACGAATGAAGTTTAAAAAAATAATCAAATATTTCTTTTATTTGAGATAGGGTTTTGTATAATATTCACACACAAATTAACTGTCACAGTACTACACTCGTAGCATATTTGACACCGTCGCACATATATATATATATATATATATATATATATATATATATATATATATATATATATATATATATATATATATATATGATACCAGTTTTAATTAACACGTATTCTTATAATTGGAAAACAATACATAAATAAATAAAGTGGATAAAGGCCATTTATTTCGTGAATACTAATCATCTCTTATAACACACAAACACGAACGCATACACACTCACCAACTAGTCAAAACAAGAAACAGCAGTAAAAACGAGTCAGATTTGTTACCAATAGCATAATCAATTGAAAACCCAAAATGTATAAATATATATGATTGTATAAGAGATGTTTAGTATTCACGAAATAAATGGCCTTTATCCACTTTGTTATTTATGTGTTGTTTTCCTAATTATAAGAATATATATATATATTCTTTTGAAATGCGAGCTTTAATAAAATTCATTGTACCCTACCTATGTGAAAAAAAAAATTATATTAAACAGAAACAGACGTATTACGGACCAGAAAAGAAAACAGTCTACCTAAACATCCCATTTAAAGGGAATGCAGTTTCCCGAATGCCACAAAAGAAAGTTGAAGCGGCATTAACACACACATTTAATGCAGCTAAACTACGGGTGTTATTTAGGATAACTCACTTGCCTTTACCAGCAATCAAATAGAACAGGCCGTTAATGTCGACATCAAATATTATTTATCAATAAAATTGCGCAAGTTGTCGATCAACTTACGTAAGCCGATCGACCAGATGGTTAATTACTCGAATGAGAGAACATTGTAACTTAAACGTCTGCTTTAAATCAAATGGGGAATACACGTCTGCAATTGCGCAACACATCGCCGAAAAATCGCACAATTTTCATCAGACGTAGCATTCAAAATAATTACTAAATCCAATAACAAAAAGGAGCTAGCCACATACGAATTCTTATGGATAAACAGATTGCAGCCGAATTTATGCAAACAGAAGAAGCATGTTCAGGTTTTGAGCTCAATGCCTGAAATGGATGTGACGCACGCAATTGATTGGTTTCCGTATTTTCACACTCTCTCTAAGTTTGCATATTTCTATCTTGTTTTGACTTCCAATTTATATATAATCATATGTTCATTTATAGATACTTGAGGAGATAATGAGAAAGAAGCGTTTCTTTTATCTGATAAAATTTCTTTTTGTTTTTGCACATAGGAAGGGTACAATGAATATATAGATTAAATGTAAGTGAACCGTATGGAATGGTATACGCACCGACCCGTAATTTATCCTGACAATATATATATACAAGTAAAATTAAATTTTTGTGGCAGTATACTAGTTAAATATATTGTCAGTATAAATTAAGCATTTTTTAAGGTAGTTAATTATATATATATATATATATATATATATATATGCATGTGCATCATATAGGTATAAGGTAAGCTCAACATTAATAAAACGCTATCCAGAAACCGTAATAAGGCATATTACAAAAAAATACTCTGTTCTCAAATATATTTCATTTTACATATAATTTTGCACAAGAAAAATAGTGCAATCGGTGATGAGTTCATAACATGTTTTCTTCGCACAAAAAAAGGCATGTATACTGGTAAATTCAATGTGTTCAAGGCGATACATAAATTCATTTAAATAAATTCAAGGTTATTCATGTATAATGAAGCTAAATATATAGTTCTAAATTAATATAAATTTAATTTTACATGAAATTTTTTAAAAAATTTTATTTTCAGAAACACAAACATTTGGTTGATACTAGATTTGAAAATGATACGATCATCAGCTCTGCTTATTGCCTTTTGCTTCCTGGTTGCTGTTTACTCCGCTTTCGGCTTCCAGAAACGACAGAACATGGAAAAGATTATGCAAAATCCATGCATGTCTGGCTGTTTCAATAGTTATATGGCTTGTGATGGTCCACCTTGTGAAAATGAAATGAATGCATGCGTCGACAAGTGCATGGCAGGTATGACTGTTGAGGAATTAATGAGTCTGATGCGCCGCAGAAAGCGCTTTCTCATTTAATGCGTTTACCTGATTCTGCCAAGGCAGCTTTCGATCATATCGAAATAAAAAATAAATTTAAACTGAAATACATTAACAAATTATCAATTCTAGTTTTTTCGTGCTTTTGTTGGTACATAAGTTGCATTATTGATCTGCATATTGCGGAAAGATTAACAAGTTATGCAAACATGATTTGGACGAAATTTACTCGTGACAAAACATTTTTCTTGTTAATTGACAAATGTTGTGAGGTACCACAAGCATGGTACTGACAAGGGGGCCTGAAATTCGGACCCCAAATATTCTGATTATAACTATATACCGTGAAAGTATAAATCTTGAAGAAACAGGTAATCGTCAGACGCGGTGGTAAACGTTGTATTCTTTGTTCCTATGCCATGCTATAGATACAATTAATACTAGACAGAATTTCAGTTTATACAGAGAAAATTGTATAGTACTGCGGTGAAATTACTTGTATTTGTACTACACGCTTCGACAAGACATGAATTGTGGAGGAGAAGAAATTTTGTACAAAGAGTTAGGTACAATATGCTCTAACTTGGATGCTACTCGTCAAGATAATTTACCATAAGTAAGAAATGTGACAGTTAAAGATTTTTAAACTATTACAAATTGCTTCATCAAATTATAGCCGTTTCCTCCCCATAGTCTCTAGATCACTTCGAGACTACCTTCAGTAGGCTAAATCCAGTACGGCAAGAATGACTGGCCCAGTTTCCAGAATTAAGTTTAAACTACCAAGTAAAGGCCTTAAAATAGAATTAAGAGTTAAAATTGATAAAATATTGTAAAAATATAAAGTATTATCAAATAAGCCATTACAAAACAAATATTTACTAAACGCGGAAATTATAAGGAAGCAGACAAATGTAACTTTGGCATGCATGGCAAAATTCCACATATATGAATCAACTTAAAGCAACTCTCTCTCTATCTCTACGCAATTCTGTCCATCTATGTGGCTTAAGTAATCGTGATACAGTGAAAACCATAAAGAGAGCTGTACTGCCGAATTTTGTCTTGTCTCAAAGCGGACTTTGCTATACTGTCGTCGTATATATCATTAGCTTGCCTTAATTCCGCGCATTATCTAGATAAATAGACTCATGTTACCTACATTCTCCTTCACATAGATCGCATTCCTTTAATAGTGTGTTAACCAACAATATTATAACTTTTATAAATTTAATTTTTCTTTTCTTATTTTATTAATGTTTATATGACATTGAAACAATAGATTCAAATGACTTTAACATCACTATGCATAATAATGTTTAAAAAATTAGATACGTGTTAAAAAGCGTGACGTCCCAGCAAGAATTCTGTGCAACGTTTTAAAGTTTACAAGGTAAGTAGTAATTTAATTAACCTATGAGAGAGACAGCGAGAAATTCGCTGGCTAATTTCATGATAATTAAGAGCACCAGAGCAAAGACGACCGAAAGTGACATATCTTGTTTTGTACTGCTTTTATAGTACGAGAGTAAAAACTAATTGGCTTCCGTATTCCTTTGATCTCCCGTTCGAAGATGGCCCGGATTTCGAATTCCAAAGCATCAATTGTGATTAGAATATTTTGTTAACTTAGTGGCATTTGCTAGCTAGTTAGTGGCATAACGGAGCAATTTCTGGCCATGAGACGACCAAAATATTAGTATAGTTCCTGGTTAGATCTTTTCGACTCCTCGGTTGCCAACATAACGGATATATTTGCTTTAGTAGATCGGGAAGGAACTGGTGATAATAGTTAAGAATTCATATTTTCTTCAATTCTTTTAAATTTATTGGTGACGGAAGTTTCTTAATCGAATTGGCCTCGGAATTCGACGGCTGAATAACTTTTGATGTAATACGTTGCAGTAGAAAATTGAAAGATGTATTTGCAAATTGCGTTTTGTCGCAATTGATGTTGAATCCATAACCTGCCATGTGAGAAATAATATTTCAAAGATGCTTTACTTGAAAATTAACATCAGGATTAAATACCCCATAGTCATCAAGATATGACATACAGTAGTCGGAGTTATCGAGCAGATGTTGTCCATGAAACTATAAAATTTATGAGTGACACGCTTGAGACCAAAATGCAAGTAAATGTATTCTAAACGACCAAATAGTTTGATGAAATCAGTCCAATCTATATTTTCCTTTTTCCTCGGAATGTGGTGGTAGACTTGTCTAAGGACGATAACTAATAAATAACTGCTACCACTGAGTTTTTAAGCGAAGTATTTGTAGTGGGAATAGGGTATGCTTCAGATTTACACCTAGAGTTTTACTAACGATAATTTTCGCAAGCTCTTTATGATTCGTTAGTTTCAGAGACAAAATGTAATGGATGTGCCGAAGAACTTTTTGATTGTCTGATATTGCCTTCTTACGTCAGTCCTAAAAACCTTCTTGCGCAGTTTTATATTTGCCTGAATGGAATGAAGGATTACCTGTTGTGTTAATGTAGTGCAAATTGTTGGTGACACATAGTTCTGATTTGCTGAGATCCGACAAGGATTTTTATTCTCAAAGAGCTCTCGATATATCTGTTTAAGGATGCATCGGGGATGGATGTATGACGTGCAACTCTAAACGTTCGAGAGCAAGTGTCCAGAACTATGCTTATGTCAGGTGTGCAGTTCCCATACGGGAGCATTAACATTCATAATTTAGCTGGGCATGCTTAAACACATAAATTAAATGTATACAATATCAACAATTCAAAGTTTAAAAATGTACGTAACCTGTAATTTGTAAGTGATAATAGCAGAACGCTTATACAAAAATGCTTCCAAAGACTGAACTCACGGAATTTGGAGCTGAATTTCCACAGTCAAATAAAAGCATCAACTTGACTCTTGACCGGAAGCCAGTGAAAACTCCTAGAGATTGAACTGACACAATTTGGAACAGAAACTACCGCTGATAAATAAGTTGGTGGACTTAAATTGTGCCTTTTCAATACGCTATAACTGTTATAATTGAGTGAACATACTGAAAGCTGTTAGATTTATTTGTCAACTTGACTTGAAGCTTTTACTTTGAAGAATCCAACAAGCGATATGATGGGCTAAGTTGGCTTGCAAAATCCGATTAAGCCAAAATAATATTAGTGGCGGAAAGTGCATCTATAAACAAAATGCTGATGATATTTTATTAATTATTTGCACAACCAAATAATGATAGCAATACGTGCCATAAATGGTTATGTAGATTAGCGGCAACCGTCGGCCAGAAGCACGGCATATTAATAATTCGTACAAATTTGCGCTTCATTAATAATTTACAGTTCTGCAATGCCAAACAACGGAGAATTCCGGTCTAGAAAAATTTTCTAATTATCCTATGAAATCAAAGTACTAATACGAATAAATCTGTAACTCCGCAGCTAGAGTGCTGCACTATGTTAATAAATCTACAAGGTAAGCAGTACATATGTTGGCTCTTAAGTGGGCCAGAGTACAGTCAACTGCTAATTCCGTAATGGCCCTGTGTACCAGAGCTAAGTCGGATTTCCACACGTACATCTAGAGCCTCGCTATGTGAGTCCTATTCATTGGTTAGTGCTTTTCTTTGTAGATTTTCGGAAACCATTAGATTAGAAGAAGCAGGATATGACTATTGTTGTAGGTGAGGTCTTTTTGCCTCTTCTCGATGAGCTGCGGCAACACCAGGTAGGCTGGTACACGTATAAGATCGAATAATAAATAAAAGCACTAACGATTGCATAGCTGGTCAGCAACAAGTGATTGGAGTAATTAAACGAACATTGGTTGCGCGGGTGGTGATAACAATTATTATAATCAAGGTTGCGGTCTTGATACAAACACCTGTCCCATTAATTACTTACATATGTCAGTATAAACTAATAATTGTATAGTGTAGAAAAGGCAATTCATTCAGTAGACCGGTTTCGTCCTTATTCGGAACTCACCATGTACTGGCCAACATTTGCCGCTGACAGGACTCGAACCTGGGCACGTCTGCTTCGCGATCTGGGGCTCTAACCACTGAGCCATCCTGCCACACACTACACTGCACACAATTTTCAGTTATATACCAACTAATGTAACTTGGTTAGTCTATTTGTCCTTTAGGTGGAGCGCATATGGCATCCATTTAGACACAAAGTTCCAACTACATACCCAATCTGTCATTACTGAACAGACACCCACATTATATGGGGAAGTGGTATTGAAATGAACATTTATGTAATTAAACGAATATTGGTTGCGCGGGTGGTGATAACAATTATTATTATAATCAAGGTTGCGGTCTTGATATAAACACCTGACCCATTAATTACCTACATATGTCAGTATAAACTAAGAATTGTATAGTGTAGAAAAGGCAATTCATCCAGTAGACCGGTTTCGTCCTTATTGGGAACTCATCAAGTACTGGCCAGAATTTGCCGCGGACAGGATACGAACCTGGGCACGTCTGCTTCGGAATCTGGTGCTCTAACCACTGAGCTATCCTGCCGCACACTACACTGCACACAATTTTCAGTTATATACTAACTAATGTAACTTGGTTAGTCAATTTTTCCTTTAGGTGGAGTTCATATGGCATCCATTTAGACCCAAAGTTCCAACTAACCATGCCCAATCTGTCATTACTGAACAGACACCACATTACATGGGGAAGTGGTATTGAAATGAACATTTATATAATTAAACGAACATTGGTTGCGCGGGTGGTGATAACAATTATTATAATCAAGGTTGCGGTCTTGATATAAACACCTGACCCATTAATTACTTACATATGTCAGTATAAACTAAGAATTGTATAGTGTAGAAAAGGCAATTCATCCAGTAGACCGGTTTCGTCCTTATTGGGAACTCATCATGTACTGGCCAGAATTTGCCGCGGACAGGACTCGAACCTGGGCACGTCTGCTTCGGAATCTGGTGCTCTAACCACTGAGCCATCCTGCCGCACACTACACTGCACACAATTTTCAGTTATATACTAACTAATGTAACTTGGTTTGTCTATTTTTCCTTTAGGTGGAGTTCATATGGCATCCATTTAGACCCAAAGTTCCAATAAGCATTTTTAAAGAGATCGTGAGTAAAAATTAAAATAAGACAGTAGGCCTAGAAAATCAGCACAGCAAAAAGAGGACAGAAATTGCCGGTAGCGAGCAGGTCAGAGATTGTTGCTTGGGAAATGCATTGCGTTTGTATAATTGTAGGCCGCGCGTAAATGTTTTGTGGACTGCGATCTATCTAATTGATACAATATTAGTCAGTAAAAATGAGTATTTTATTTTAACCTATTTAAATAAGGCTATCCGTATAATTTGACCCGTTACAAAATAGACAATATAAATATATATTAAATAGCTCACGTAGACAATATAAATATATATTAAATAGCTCACGTAGTGAAAGATAATCAAACTTACAGTTAAATACTGTTTGTTGCGAAGAACTAATATATATGCAAGTATGTATTAGGTGTTGCGAACCTAGTGACAAATTAGTTCAGTTGTGACCAGAAGGATAAACCAAAGGCAGCATGAACGGAAAGTATAATCTCATGCACATTCGTTTCGTGCTTACTGGCGACTCATCAGTAGGAGCCGGTATTACGCCCTTTAACCACTATATATTTGGTAGAAGAATGTGGAATAATAGGACGGTACCGTATATATATATATATATATATATATATATATATATGTATATGTATATATATATATATATATAGGCCACGATTAACAAAATTTACTAGTATCCAGGCGAGACCGAACACGCCCTTGACTAAACTCAATAAACATTCAATCGGACTGGCAACAAACTGAAGAGGAAAAACAAATGCACATACGGCGATAGAAATTTCCAAACCATATGAATGTTCAACTCTGCAATCCGCACTTACGCTTTTACCAAGTGAAGAACACAAATTTCCGCAAAAAGGTGAAACAAAAGACTACACTCGGAAAAATAGCACACGTACACGTAACAGCGAACAGATGGTTAATTCTGAAGCCATCAATACAATAATGACCAGATCTAAGACATCATTTTTCAATACAGTGAATGGGACCTTTACATGCAAACAGGCACACACTCAGGCACAAACGCATACACACTTACCAATCAGCCAAAACAAGAAATAGAAGTAAAACCGAGTCAGATTTGTTGCCACCCGCATATAGTTTATTATGTCCATTGCCTTCGAATATTACAAAGTATATTTCAAATAAGGACGAAAAAACATATTAATAACAAATTGGATAATGGCCATTTATTTTGAGATTACTAAACTTCGCTTCACCATCTTTCATTTAAATACATTTTGGGTTTACATTTGATTATGCGGGTGGCAACAATTCTGACTCGGTTTTCCTTCTTTTGTTTTGGCTGATTGGTAAGTTTGTATGTGTTTGTGTCTGAGTGTATGGCTGTTTGCATTTAAAGGTCCTTCTCACTGTATTGCAAAGTGATGTCTTAGATCTGATCATTATTGTATTGATGGCTTCAGAATTAACCATCTGTTCGAATTGTTCGCTGTACGAGTGCTATTTTTCCGAGTGTAGTCTTTCGTTTCACCTTTTTGCGCAAATTTTTTGTTCTTCACTTGATAACAGCGCAAGGTCGGATTGTAGTGTTGAACAATCACATTTTTTGACAATTTCTGTCACCGTATGTGCATCTGTTTTTTCCTCTTCAGTTTGTTGTCAATCCGATTGAATTTTTGTTGATTCTAGTCAAAGGCCTATTCAGTCTTGCCTGAATACTAGTAAATTGTTGTTGAAATTTGTAATTCGTGGCCATTTGATTAGAATATCATGTTGGTGAAACTTTTGAATATTTAGGCCAGGTGCTTGTTGTTTATATAAAAGGCTTCAAATATAAATAATAATTTTTCTGATTTTACTTTATGTAAAATTGAGAAATTGGTCAAATTGACTGGGTGCCCTGTTTCCGATATATGATCGGAAATAGCTGATTTTCCTGATGGTGCCAAGCCTTTGTTAATCAATTTCTGTGGTAAATTTTGCTGGATTCTGTTTATCAATTGCTTCTTCGTACGTCTGATATATGTGCTACTGCACATACATGAGAATTTGTAGACTATGAATGATTTGGAGAGAATTGGAAATTGATCTTTGGCATCCAACCTCATGATTCTCTGTGTGCTAAATGTGATATTAACTTTAACACTGGGAAAGTTCTCCTTAGTTATTCTATTCAGCCACCGTGCAATTATTGAGGTTGGTACGTCGCCTCTAAATTGTAAATTTTAGAAAACCTGCTTGACGGTATCTTCCCTAGGGCGAATCTGTCATGGACTGATCTAGAAATCAATGAATTGCTCTAGGTAGTTTTGTGTTCAGAGCAGATCTTCTTGATTCTGCTTGATAGGTTGTTGATTAAGTTTCTTATGTGGGATTTTGTTACACTGCTGTTGTAGTGAATGTATTGCCCGGTGACAGTGGATTTTCTATGTATGGCCAGTGTCAAATCCCCATTTTCTTCTCGAGTGAGTTTGATGTCAAGGAAGGGGAAATTATTGTCTTTCTCTACCTCGAGAGTAAATTTGAAGTCTGGATCGGCTCTATTTGTTTGTTTGAGGTTTTCGGATGTGTCTGCTGCTTCTGGGATGACAAACAATATATCATCTACATAACTTTTATAGAGTGCGCACTGATCAATCATACATTTTTGTCTAGTTTTTTCAAGATGATACATGTATACATCTGCCAGGAGGGGTGCAATGCAGCTTCCCATAGCTACACCATTGATCTGACGTCTGTAATATTATGGCAGATAAGGAGTGGTTTTAAGGAACTTCGTGCTTAAAGTATGATATATAGGCTACAACTAAAGGAAAGGCTAATAAAAAAACAGTAGTTTGTATATAACTGAAAACTGCGTGCAGTTTTCGGCAGGTTGGCTCAGTGGTTAGAGCAACAGATTCCGAAGCCGAAATGACCAGGGTCGAGCCCTGTCCGGCAAATTATGTGATAAATTCATAATCAGGACGTAACCTGTCTACTGGATGAATTGCCTTTTCTACATTATACAATGCTCAGTTTATATTGAAAAAATGTATGCACATAATAGGACAACGCACTGAACATCTGTTACTACAACAAAACCTCATTCTCTGCCGTGGATCGACATCTAAATTTGCATTTCATATATATGCAATTCGGTTTGACCCTCGCTAGTCAATTTGCCATCGTACTCTGATGATGATCATGGAAGGTCGAAACGCGTCTGTGCGTTGCGGCTGGCGGTAGTTTTGTTATGTTGTTCGACGACTGGTTAAATACAATGGGATTGGTGTTTACTTCAAGCTCGCAAACTTGATTTAAATAATTGCTACCACCGCCTGCGCAATCAATTATTGCTTTATTGTTTAATAGGACAGTTTTTTATATCAAGATCGCAACCTTGAGTTAATTAATCGTCATCACCGCCCGCGCAACAAATATTCAGTTAAATAAGTCGTTAATCTGTTTTATTTTTCCATCAACATCTGCAATGTTTATCATTTCATTCATATTTTATAACAATTTTATGACAAGAAAAACTTTACGAACAGTGATTGGTTCGAAGAAGGAGGCAATAATAAGTTTATCTGAAAGAATAAAATGAAAGGTGTATTGCTAATTTGAATGTGTACAATTTGAAGCATTAATTCATTTTTTTTAAATCTAAGTTTTATTCTTGTGTAAGAAACGAAAATATGGAATTATGAATTTTAAATTAATTTAAAACTTTTTTTTTAATTTTCAGCAACACAAAAACTTGGCTGAAACAAGATTAGAAAATGGTGCCTTCATCAACTCTGCTTATTACCTTTTACCTCCTGCAAGCTGTTTACTCCATTTTCGTCTTCCAGTATAAACAAATTTTCGAAAAACTTATTCTAAAGCCGTGCATGTCTGGCTGTGTCGATAGGGATAAGGTTTGCAATGGTGCATCATATGGAAATAAATTTCCAGAATGCTATGATATGTGTATTGCACGTATGAGTGTTGAGGAAATAAAGAGCCTTATGAGCCGCAAATAGCGCTTTCTAATTTAGTGCGTCCAATCGGTTCTGAAAAACAGCTTTCGCAACGTATCGCGGTGACAATATCGGCAATTCTCAATAAAACTATTCATATTTTGAAACTGGAATATATTAAACTGAACTACATATGAAAATTTTTAATTGTAACTCTTTCAGGCTGCTGTCGTTTTCCAACACCTTAAAGTGGAAAGTTGAAGAAATTATGCAAATATGTTTCGGCAGAAATTTACTCGCGAAAATCTCGTTTCTAACAACTTGATAAAGGGTTTGTGCTACTACAGGCATGCCATTGACAAAGAGGCCTGTTGCTCGTTCTATAAGTATTCTTAATTTAGTTATAGATAGTGAACGTAAGAACCTGGATTCACAAACTAAGTAACGTGTAACCGTCAGACTCGGTGGGAAAAAATAGTTTCTTGGTTCACATGTTACGCTATAGATTCAATGCGTAAAGTGTCCTGAGAAACTTAGCTTTAATAATAGACATAATTTCAGTTTCTACAGAAAAAATGGTGTGTTGCTGCGGTAAGAGTACCTGCAATTCTTCTACAAGCTTCGACAAGACATGAATTGTGGATGAGCGGAAATGCACTAACTTGGATGCTATATGAATAGAAAATTTACCATAAGTAAGAAATGTGACGTTTGAAGACAACTGAAACACCACAAATTGCTCCATTAAAATTGTTACCGTTTCCTCCTCACAGCCTGTAGATACCTTCGTTTCTACCTTCGTTAGTCTTAAGCCAGTAGGGCTAAAATGACTGCCCCAGTTTCCAGGATAAGGTTAAAACTACCATGAACAGGCTTTAAAAATAGTAAAAAATTGTAAAAATATATAGCATTATCGCGGAAATTGTATGGAAGCAGCAAAATACAATTTTGGACTGCAAGTGAAAATTCTACATATAAGAATCAACTAACTAGTCTCTAAGCAACTCTTACTATCTACGAAATTCTATCCAGCTACGCGTCTTTAATTATCGTAGTACGAAATAAACCGCAAAGGGAACTTTATTTCCGATTTTTTCTTGCCTATAACCGGATTTGGTCATGACATTGTTATGTAGATTTTTAGCTTGCCTAACATCTGCGTATAATCTAGGTACATATATTCATATAAACTATTTTCTCCTTCTCATAAATCACATCCCTTTAATAATTTGTGAACCTAAATTAATATCACATTTTTTCATTTTTCTTTTTCTTTTATTATTTGCTTCATGTTTATATGGCATTGAAACATCAGCTTCAATTGACTAGCATCACTGTGAATGATGAAGCTTGAGTAATAAAAGGTTAAGTATTAAAAAGCCTCTCAGCTAGAGTTCTGTGCAATTTTGCTTAGTCTACAGGGTAAGTAGAAATTTTGGTTGCCATTAAGAGGGTCAGCGATCAATTCACCGGATTTTGCCATGATAATTAAGAGCAACCGAACAAAGGCGAATATCCAGAAGTTCTTCTTGAGCCTTGCTTTGTGGCGCCCTTAAGTGGGTTAATGAACTTCTGAGTAGATGCGCGTAAGCCAATCAATTAAAAGAAGAAGTTTGTGGAAGTCGCTTTATGGTAGGCCTTGATATGTCGTGTTGCTGATCTGCGGCAACACTAGAAAGGCAGGTTAACATAGAAATCCTATTAATAATGTAAACGATATCGATTGCACAGATGCGAAGAAATGAGTGATCGGTGTAACCGACGACCAGGTATGTTAGAGAAACAGCATGAGTAAGTTCCAAATTGATACGGCAGGTGTAGATATTCAGCACAGCAGTAGATAGATTCTGCAGGTAACTAGCAGGCTAGAGTGTTAATTGCAGTGTGCTAATATATTTGTAGGTTGCATGTGATTATTCTATGATATGCGTGCTTTTCCTTTGATGTTATGTCAGTTAATGCAATTGCGTAACGAATTTACTAAATTTTGCGATATAATGTGACTCGTTACACTCATCAACTCTTTGTAAAAAGGAAAAAAATATTAGATAACTTGCTCTTGACAAGGTATGAGTAATATTTTATAGCAGAATTTGAAACCAGTTAAGCAACTGGTTAATGATGTACACAAAGGCTGGTAAAGATATGCCATAATGAGCAGATGCAGGTCTGATGCATACATTCGAATTGTTTTATCAATGATTTGATGTCAAACAAGCACTAGTTATTGCTACAAAAAATGTTAGCCATACAGCGTTATGTATAATAGACCACTTCTGATTAATTTTGAGAGTCGCAGCGTGACATTGGAAAGTGGATTGCAATAGGCCATGCCAGAATTGAGTTGGAACTTCCTGGGCAGACTCGATCACAATCAATGAGGGAAGTTCGATAAGAACAGAGTGGCTAGTGTGCACTCGAGGTGGTTGTCCATGATATTCGTTTGTGAATGTGTCAATTGTGTATGTGATGAATTGACCCTATGCATAATAATTGCCACTACTATGATATGAATCCTGTGACTGCTTATTGTTGCTAAACATGGCGTTACCTCTAAGTGGAGAATTATATCACATAAGGCAAATGTGGGTTCGGTCGTGAGCTGTATGGTGTGTAAACTATGCAAAATAAAAATCAAATGTTAAAAATAGTTAAATGAAGACTACTCGATCCTTGCTGCAGAAATGGTATAATAACGAAGAAGCTTTCATAGACGTTACACAGATTTTTGCTTAGAACACTCGGTAACACCACAAGAGACAAGTGAGTTCCAAATACGAATCAAGTAAACCCATATGCGCTGACCACAACATGTGATGGTGCGCAAATAAACAAACATTTGATACATAGAAAAATTAACGGTTAACAAGAAAATATTCTATCAGTAATTCTATCATTTAATGCAAAATAAGTTATTGCTTGATTGAGATTGTTTGCATGAAGGGTCTGAGACGCATTTAGAGTGTTGTATATCGCCACGGTCAATCGATTCGATAAAATGCTTCAACCCGTCTATGCTTACCGAAGTAGATGTCGTACCTTGCATTATAATGAATTATTTTAGATGTTTACGCGAAATCGGTAAAGTACCGCAATATTTCGTTTGCAGACGTGAAACAGCAATGTCGTTACCAACGAGAACTTCCTGCAGCTCTAGAGCTGCGGATGAATGAAGACTGGACAGTAAATATGCCTCGGCTGCTGGGTTTATATAATACTGAAATGAAATCCAAGGAAAGAAGCTACATGTTCTGAGTCACCTTTCAGGGTTAGTAAATTTGACAGCTGACTCAGCAGACGTAGATCCATGCCATGCAAGGTTTGTGGTGCAGAGGTTCGAATAGCCTCGCGCCAACGAGAATGCATTGCCAGTAGCTTTAAACTCATTGACTCAATTTCCATTAATGGACGGGAATTCTAAAGACCTTTTTACCACCCTATGCATTCTCTCAGCATACTATTAGACTAAGGCTAGTAGGCGAAGCTTATTTCATCTAAAGAAATGATGCCGAGGAGAAATGTCGCGAACAACTGAGTAAATATATCGACCATATGAAAGCACTGAGCATGAGTACAATTCATTATGTCGATAGGAAAAAAGACTAGTCATGAGGTTTTTTGGAAATATTCCAGCATAAGGTGTGCTTGCCGGATAACTTTATTTGTTTCGCAAGTAGCGATCACGAAAGCCCATGACGTCCGGCGTTGAAAGCGCGTTTGCATTAACGTTTTGTTCGCCCTTCACTTGGTCATTTTTGAACTGCCATTCACAATGTCGTGAAAACTTTCTCTCTGATCTGGCGGTTACTGTGCGACTATTGGAGTCGCATTTCGGAGTAAGCTAATTTGAGCAGCATGAACTGTAAAGAAACAAATCTGTCACTGCTTATGATACTAATGAATTGGCGCATCACATCATGGATACCGAAAGTGTCTTATTAATTTTCTATTTCTAGTAGAGTACGGGAGTCAAATCTAATTGGCTCTTGCTACAGGGTGGCAACGATAAAGAAATGCAAACTATCAGTGACTAGTAGAGAATGTCGGTCCAAATCTAAATTTTTTAGCTTAGAGGAATTCGCTAACAAGTTGATAGCACGACGTAGCAATTCCTTATCATCAGACGACAACAAATGGTAGAGTACCTGCTTAGACATATTTCAATTCCTCAGGTACCTACATAACGGATATAGTTATTTTGATAGGCCGGCAAAAACCCTGCGATAAAAGTTGAGAACACTCAAGAATTTCTGTAAGTCCTCCAATGTCCTAAGTGATGGAAGGTACTTGATTGAATTGGACTTAGAAAGTAAAGGCTGAATAACTTGTGGAGAAATATGATTGTATCAATTTGCGTTTTGTTACAACTGATTTTAAGTCTATTAACTGATAAGAAGTAAAGGAGATTTCCAGTGTGTTGGGCGTGAAAGCGTCGGTCAGAACTTAAGATTATTATTTCATCAAGATATGGCATATATTAATTTGATTTTTCGCACGGAATATTGTCCGGCAATAATTAAAATTACCGAGTGGCACACAAAAGAACAAATAACATGTTAAGATGTTCAAAAAGCCCAAAATGTGTGATGACAGCAGTCTTCTCTAAATCTTTTAGAGACACCGGAATTTGCTGGTAGCCTTGTCTAAGTTCGATCAATGAGAAGTAATTGCTTCCACTAAGTTTATAAGCTATGTACTTATATTGGGAATAAGGTTGCGTCAGCTTTGTTCACAGAGTTTAACTTGCGATATTCCATGCAGATACTTTATGATCCGGTACCTTTAAAGGCCAAGTGTAATGGGGATGCCAAATAACTTTTTGGTGGTCTGATGATTTCTTCTACCAGAAGACTTGTAAACTCTTCTTGAAAAACATTGATTTTAACGGGAGTTAACGGTATTTTCTTGAGTGCAAATTATTTACATTTTGAATTAATTTGGTGCATCCTCTTGGTTAAACATAGCTCTGATTTTCTGCTATCGTAAAAAGATTTGTGCTCATGAAGAGCTATCGAAATATATGTCGAAGCATGCACCGGGGGATGGCTTTATGTCATGTAACTTCAAAATATTGTAAACTAGTATACAAAAAGCTTCCCAGAAGTCCGATGGAAAGGCCAGTGTTCTTCTGATTTGAAAGATAAACATTGAGCTGATATTTTAACAAAAATTCAATGTCTGGAATGATGACGAAATATTGATGACGATGAAGTTGTGAGTAAATTCATGTCGAAAACCTATGCTAAGAACAATGCAACCAACTATATTTTGAAATAGGCTTACCTGAGGATGTTACAAGCAGTACTATATATATATATATCGGCACTGGAGTCATCCTTAAGAATCAAAATTGCTGCACCTGTGTCTACGATATATTCATCTCCGATTTCAAAAATCTAGAAGGAGCAAAAATTCATTGGCTTATTTAACCGGATCATATACGCAGGTAGGTTGATAATTTCGTATGAGGTTATCGATTACACTCAATCAATAAGAATAATGTCAAATGGTGGTACGTGTTTCATTTCGTTTAGCGCCGGTGATTTGCAGAATAATCGGTCTTTTACTTTCTGCACTTTGTGTTCCACAAGCCTGATATTCTTTTTTTGTCTACATTTTGATTTTTGGTTATTCGTCAGCGGAAACGGATATTCATTTGGGAAATTTTACGATCAATGCAGACAGAATTGACAAGAGAATATAACCTTTTGTAGCTGTAGAATAAATATTTTGGAAGATAAAGATCTAGATCACCGTCTATTGTTATACGTCTGATTCAAATTGATGGTTGGTCATTTATTCAATTGAGCTCAGAACAACCTATGAATAATCCTCCTGGAGATTTAGCTAAATTTGCAATCAATCCTGCTAATGTGTAGATTCTGTCATCCTGCAGACAAGAAAATTTGGTTGATTTAACTAGGGTTCTTAGACTACAAATTCCAATTCACCAAATTTCCATAAGTCATTTATTGAAAATAAATTTGAAAATTGTCTGGCGATCACTTTTTAGGTCTGAAGAAGTTTGCTGATAAAAAACTTTGGCGTGATGATCTGAAATATTGGTCTTGTACCAACGCTACCTTATTTCATTCATCAATGTTTAATAGGCCAAAAATTGGGCTTGTTAATAGGACTCAACAAGGATTCCATTTTGTCCTGGAGACCTGCAATGTTGTTAGTTAGATTCCTTATTGATCCAAGTTTAAGGTAAATTTATAGTCCTAACTCCGAAAAAAAAATCTTGCGAGTCCTATTGAGAGTTACTTGTGATTTCCCTAATCTGGGAAGGAGGAAAACGTGGAGTCTACACACAGGAAAATAATTCACAATCCCAATCTTATACGAGAATATCAACATCCATAATTTTGCTTGATATGTTTTTAAAATTACGGTACCTTAAACGCATAAACCAAACACAAATAATACCAGCAACACCTAGGTTAAAAATTAAGAACTTTGTAATTATTAATTGCTAATAACACGTAACCTGAACTGCTTTCACAGATTTAACTGACGGAATTCCTAACAGAAACTGCAGCTGTTAAGTTCGTAGTCTTGACCTGTATCTTTGCTAAAATATAAAATAACTATTGCTGAGTGAATACAGTGAAAGTTGTTAGAATTATGCGTCGAATTCACTTGTAACTTTTATTTTAAAAATTCCAACATGTGATTCCAAGGATTATCCAGAATTTCAAAATTCGATTAAACACAAAATAAGCATTGTGGCAGCAAGTTTTGCTATAAATACAATACTGATGTTATTGCGTTGACAATTTTCTCAATAAATGAATAGTTACAAAACGAGCTATGAATTTTTATGTAGATTATTAGAAACCATCAGCCAGAAGTATAAGGTAAAATTAATTCACACCAATCTGCACTTGACTGATATTCTTCACATTTGGTATGACAGCAAAAGGAGAGCTCCTGTCTGCGTAATTTGTCTAAATATCTCATTAAATCAAAATAATGAACCGACTAGTTATGTAACACGCCAGCTAGAGTGCCGTGCAACGTTAAATAGTATACAGAGTTAGCCGTACTGTTAGTGAACCTTAAGAAAGCTAGGAAGACATTCACCGGCTAATGCCATTACAATTGAGAGCACCAGAGCAGACACAAATGTCCAGAATCCTACTCGATCCTCGATATGCGTGGCCTTGACATGGGTTATTGACCTTCTTGATAGAAGCCCGTAAACTAGTAGATTATAAGAAGAAGGATGTGGCATCTTAATGATCTACGCAAACACCTGGAAGTCTACCAAGCAGAGAAATCCGATTAACAACTGCCTGGATTCAAAACATCAATTAATTGGCGTGTTTTGCGGCCAGGTTTGTTATTAATACAGTGTGGGTAAGAACGCTAATTAGACAGCAGGCGTAGAGAATCAGTGCTGCAGTAAGGGAACAGAAATGGCAGGAAATGAGTAGGCCAGACTTTGGCGCGTGAGAAATGCATTGCGCTTATATATTTGTAGGTCGCTCGTGATTAATCTATGGATTGCGTGCTATCTTATCGATCCAAAGACATTCGAAGCAGTTGTATATTTAATTTGAAGTAATTAAAAAATGTAAGCGATATAATTTGACCCGTTACAAAGTACACAAAACAGAAAAGTAAGGTAAAAATATCAAATATGAAAACGTAATCAAACCGTTTTTATCTCTCTCATAGTAGGGGTAGTCTAAAATGAAGTACAAAAATATATTATAGTTTAACATTTTGAGAAAATTATGCCTTGTTTCTAACATAAATGACTACCGGTGTAATCGCAAATGCAATAGCAATGAGCACGTACAATTACATAATTATTTAATCAAATGCAAAATAAGTTAATATAATTAAGCTGTTTAAAATGTAATTAACGTGAACATATATAACCAATACAATTTAACAATAATTGATTTCGCGGCTGGTGGTAGCAATTATTCAAATCAAGTTTGCGAGCTTGAAGTAAACACCAATCCCATTGTATTTAACCAGTCGCCGTAAAAAATAACAAAATTATCGCCAACCGCAACGCACTGAGGCGTTTCGAACTTCCATGATCATCACCAGAGTACAACGGCAAACTGACTATCGAGGATCAAACTGCATTGAATATATATGAAAATCAAATTTAGATATAAGGCTCTCACATCTAGTAGTCTCGCATACATTGAACTTGACTGGAAATGTCGGCTACACAATTTCTATGCAGTCACGAACATTAACTGTTTGCAGCTTTCGCCACATATACACATATAAGCAATACAATAAAACAATAATTGATTGCACGGGTGGTGGTAACAATTCTTTAAATCAAGTTTGCGAGCTTGAAGTAAACACCAATCCCATTGTATTTAACCAGTCGTCGAACAACATAACAAAACTACTGCCAGCCGCAACGCACTGACGCGTTTCGACCTTCCATGATCATCATCAGAGTACGACGGCAAACTGACAATCGAGGATCAAACCGCATTGAATATATATGGAAATCAAATTTATATATGCGGCTCTCACCTCTAGCAGTCTCATAGAAATTTTGCATCCGACATTTCCAGTAAAGTTCAATGTATGCGAGACTGCTA
>JAQBSW010003901.1:0-76167 GCA_029291075.1 Eudiplozoon nipponicum | reverse complement strand
TTCAAAAAGAAATTAAATTGGACTGAGACAAAGACATAACTGACATGCCTTTTAAAATAGCCAACGCTTCGCAAAATACGACATACATCAATTACGGACGCAATTACAATGAAGGCGATGACACACCAAATGACGTTACGCAAAAGGAGTGGTCTAAATTGCGCAAAAGTAGTGGTCTAAATTGCGAAAAACAAAGGCTAACATAACGAAGAGGAGATTGGTTACGACCAATGTACAGTGGGATTGGATGAACGAATATACTAACGAATCCAGAACAATGGCTGAAGATACTGGTAGAAATAAGATTTATTAATAAATGTTATTCCATGGAGTACGTTGTTTTGTTCTTACATTTTAAAAAAATGGTGAAATTAGAAACTATCAATATATATATATATATATATATATATATATATATATATATATATATATATATATATATATGATCGATATATAGATAATTAGAAAAAATGTGAAAATAACTCACATTGTTGCCTATATGATTATTTATATATGAATAAATTATAGTGTGTAAACGTAAATATGAATGGATATTCATATATAAGACGCGATTATAAATAAATATAAATTAGTATGTGAATAAATATGAATCATATGAATACATTAATGCTTATATGTAATTTTATATAAATAGATATGTATACGATTTGGACACAGATATTTAAATAAAAATAATTTTTACAGGATATGTGTATCTCACCATTTCCAGCCATACAAGTCCAAGAATACAAAGTTTCCTGCCATATAAACATAAGAAGTGAAAAATATCTAATAACAACAGACATATGTACGAATAAATTAATAGTGAAATATTATCAATGCCGCGTTTTGCGTACGCGGGTAGTAGCTGTACACGGGCAGTTACACAAAGATCCGATTTGTCACTATTTCCAATTTTGTTTTGTCTTTGATCGGGTTGACTCATTTTTACTTCAATTGGAAATGCGGTTCTATCACATCTTTGTTTACTGGCGACGTTTCGGTGCCTACTTTCCAGCACCATCATCAGGCAACACAACACTGATCACAATAGCAGATTTAAGCAAATGTGGTAACCTCGTTCCAAAACCATTCTATTTATATATATTTGACTCAACACTATTTTAATCATAGGATTTGTCTCAGTAACTAAACTCAATATATAACTTGTTATAATTAGTAGACCAATCATTACCTCACCTATACCTCATCTCATCTCGTATGCAGAATATTTTAGGGGAGAGAGACAGTATCGAACCTTTTGTTATTTGTTATAACGGTATTGCTACTATGTCACGGTAATCAAAATTTTAAAAAATGCTAAAACTAAAACCTTGATTATCATATACTGTATTTTATTTAAAGCCGGGAACTCTAATGTATACAATGGTGTGTGAGGTATTGCGCACATAGCAACAAACTAGTTCAAATATGGAGCAGCAAGTAACGTAGATGGATGGAGAGTGAATGTTATATCGACGCTTAGGTGAACGATTAAAGAGAGAAAGATAGAGATAGCCTGGACAACTAACGTTTTTCAAAAAACTAATCGTAAGCACAATGCGAAGTTAATCAACTTTTGGAAATAATTGCATAAGAATATTTGCTGATATGACTAAAATACTTCATTACACATATATCTAAATATAATATCGTAAAACCTTTATATATATATATATATATATATATATATATATATATATATATATATATATAAATAGAGAGGGAGAAAAAGGACCACTGATAATTATTAAATATGAATAATTTCTATTCTTATTATATATTTATTTATTACGTTAGTCACACCTTATATCAATATATAAAATACATGTCAATATGTATAAAAACATATATATGAATATAAGCAACAGTATGAGACCAACATCCCTAATCCTATATATATATATATATGTTTGCCTATTTCAAATTATTATTTTATTCTTTTCTTACTGTTTTTTATTTACCAATTAATCAAATTGTATATTTATTTATTCACACCTTATATAAATATATAAAATACATATAAATATGTATAAAAACATATATATATAAATATAAGCAACAGTGTGAGTCATTTATATATATATATATATATATATATATATATATATATATTATGTGTATAGAATAAACCTATCAATCTACCCATAGGCCTATCTATATATCCGTCTATCTATCACATTTTGGTTTCCTCTTAAAAGGATACATGGTAGCTATTAACCATGAAATCTTCTCTATGACTAACGTATTATACATTTATTAAGATATTCCTACCTTACATAAATATAAGCGACAATGTAAGTCAAATGTGTCTTATCTAATGTTCTATCTACTAACCCTTGCTAAATCGGTATACCGTCTTTTGGAACATTTTTTATTGAGAAAAATAAGTATATAGGAAATTGATATTGGTACAGATCATTCGCAATTAGTTTTCTATAAGCGAGGTTTTTTACTTAGGTTCCCACTTAATTCATGTTCCGCAGCCTCACGTTTTCTGACCATAGAAAATGCTTCATTAAATATTGGGCCCAATGATTTTTCTACCGGTGTTACATTCATTACACCTTTTCCTGATTTTATTTCAATTGACTCTCTAATTAGTCTAGTTAATCTATTGCGGTTGCATAACGCGATGCGTTTACATCCTTCCCAGTCTATTTCATGACCCGATTCCTTCGTATGCCTTACTAGGTCTGATCTTTGAATGTGTCCATATTTGCAGGCTGTCTTATGTTCACCTCTACGAACCTTTATAGGTCGCATGGTTTCGCCTATATACCTGAGATTACATTCTTTGCAAGGTATCGCATATACTCCTGATGTCTCGAAGGGTTCTACTTTTTCTTTTGTTTAGGTAGTTTATTGCCTATAGTAAGCGATTGTCTTAAAACTGTTTTAATATTGTATTTAGCTGCTATTATTCTAATTTTCCTACTCAATTCAGAATCAGGTAATACCATAATTTTGTGCTTATCCGGTTCCGTTTCCTTCCTTACTTTGTTTATTATATTATTGTTAAATCTCTGTAACATCTCATCTATTAATCTATCTATTATACTTGACGGATAGCTATTTAGTTTGAATATTTCTTTTAATCTCCTCATTTCCTTATCTCTATTTTCTATATCCACTATTCTAAGACTTCTTAATATCATGGATTTAAGAATGCCTATTTTCATTCCATATGGGTGATTTGATAAGAAATTAAGAAGTAGTCCTGAATAAGTCTCTTTTCTAAAAATATCTCTTTCCAATCTGGAACCATTCCGTTTTATTTTCACATCCAAAAAGGGTAATTCATCATTATTCTCTTTTTCCAATGTAAACTTTAATTCACCTAATTGGTTGGCTAATTCGAGGAATTTATTTAACTCATTATCCCCATGATTCCAAATTATAAACATATCATCCAACGGTACATTGAATAAACCAAAGGCAACATGAACGGAAAGTATAACCTCATGCACATTCGTTTCGTGCTTACTGGCGACTCATCAGTAGGAGCCGGTATTACGCCCTTTAACCACTATATATTTGGTAGAAGAATGTGGAATAATAGGACGGTACAATCTCCTAGACGAATGTGTAAACCTGCAATAGTGAAGCTAACATAATCTAAAGTCAACGACAATGCGACTTCAACGCTAACTCACACTATATAATATATATACCGAGTCTGTTAAGGATACTAACACTATGGCTATTGTGTTAGTAACGATACCTTTTTAAATCGATGAGTACCGGATACTAACACTATGGTTTCCGAGTCGGTACATGATACCAACCTGATGGCTATAAATTTATGCTAAAGTTCACCCAAATTGAGAATTACAACAATTTCCGAACACCTGTTACTCCAGTTAAACCATACACTCTGGCCTTCATCGATATCAGTCATCACATTTCGCGGTAAGCATGACATCATTCAATTCAATATATTACAGTTAAATACTGTTTGTTGCGAAGAACTAAATATATGCAAGTATGTATTAGGTTTTGCGAACCTAGTAACAAATTAGTTCAGTTGTGACCAGAAGGATAAACCAAAGGCAGCATGAACGGAAAGTATAATCTCATGCACATTCGTTTCGTGCTTACTGGCGACTCATCAGTAGGAGCCGGTATTACGCCCTTTAACCACTATATATTTGATAGAAGAATGTGGAATAATAGGACGGTACAATCTCCTAGACGAATGTGTAAACCTGTAATAGTGAAGCTAACATAATCTAAAGTCAACGACAATGCGACTTCAATGCTAACTCACACTATATAATATATATACCGAGTCTGTAAAGGATACTAACACTATGGCTATTGTGTTAGTAACTGATACCTTTTTTGAAATCAATGACTACCGGATACTAACACTATGGTTTCCGAGTCGCTACATGATACCAACCTGATGGATATAAATTTATGCTAAAGTTCACCCAAATTGAGAATTGCAACAATTTCCGAACACCTGTCACTCCAGTTAAACCATACACTCGGGCCTTCATCGATGTCAGTTATCACATTTCGCGGTAAGCATGACATCATTCAATTCAATATATTACAGTTAAATACCGTTTGTTGCGAAGAGCTAATTTATATGCAAGTATGTATTAGGTTTTGCGAACCTAGTAACAAATTAGTTCAGTTGTGACCAGAAGGATAAACCAAAGGCAGCATGAACGGAAAGTATAATCTCATGCACATTCGTTTCGTGCTTACTGGCGACTCATCAGTAGGAGCCGGTATTACGCCCTTTAACCACTATATATTTGGTAGAAGAATGTGGAATAATAGGACGGTACAATCTCCTAGACGAATGTGTAAACCTGTAATAGTGAAGCTAACATAATCTAAAGTCAACGACAATGCGACTTCAATGCTAACTCACACTATATAATATATATACCGAGTCTGTAAAGGATACTAACACTATGGCTATTGTGTTAGTAACTGATACCTTTTTTTGAAATCGAAGAGTACCGGATACTAACACTATGGTTTCCGAGTCGGTACATGATACCAACCTGATGGTTATAAATTTATGCTAATGTTCACCCAAATTGAGAATTACAACAATTTCCGAACACCTGTTACTCCAATTAAACCATACACTCTGGCCTTCATCGATATCAGTTATCACATTTCGCGGTAAGCATGACATCATTCAATTCAATGTATTACAGTTAAATACTGTTTGTTGCGAAGAACTAATATATATGCAAGTATGTATTAGGTTTTGCGATCCTAGTAACAAATTAGTTCAGTTGGTGACCGGCTCCTACTGATGAGTCGCCAGTAAGTACGAAACGAATGTGCATGAGATTATACTTTCCGTTCATGCTGCCTTTGTTTTATCCTTCTGTTCACAACTGAACTAATTTGTTACTAGGTTCGCAACACCTAATACATACTTAAAATGAATGTTCTTTGTTATTATTTTCCTTTAATTATCATGACATTAATGTTACCTTATTATGGTTGGTTTACTCATGAAATTATATGGGATGAAGTCATAGCAACCAACAAATAAAAAGAAACTGGTTTTTTTATTTAAGTGTGTCTGATCAGTGGTAATGCAAGAACAAAATATGGTAAAAAATCATGACGGGCAAATTAATTTGACAAAAACTGCGAAATTTGTGCATAATTTGCCGATCAATTCCATTAAAATAATCTTTTTCCGGTGGAGTATTTCTACAGTGATTATGCAATAACTTATGTATATTAAACCCTATTTCTTCCATGAAAATACTTTTTGATATTAATTTTCTTCTGCTCAGAACAAGGATTTTCGATTATGTTATTTTTTAAACCATGAAATCTCGCATCTTTGAATATTCTTATCTAGTTTTGTAAAAAAAAATTTTTCTATGTTGTCGACACTTTGATAAAACAGATTAAATTTCGGAGAAAAAGTACTGACTGTGTGCAAATCCAGTTAGACCTAAATTTATCACTGAACTTCCGAAGCCTTGCAAGACTATGCCGTGTTCAACCTTGTACAATTGATAGGATTTTGTTCTACGAAAATGGAATAATCGAAAAATGTACAGTGTACATAGAAATAAATATATTAGTCAAATTTAAGTCAACCGTAATTTATCTAATTAGAACACATCAAAGAACTCCATATTTAGCTAGTTTCAGAAATAATTTTTCTTGTGTTTGATAGCCTAGGTATTTGTAAAAAGATGATTTATTAAACAACATCACTTCATTGTAAGACGAATCCGATTGGGTTTTATTTGAGAAGCTATATAACTAGTAAAGTATGCTATCGTTTCCGATTCGATTTTCGAAACCCATCACCATGATGTGGCTCATACGGGTACAAATTGTCATCATAGAAAGCAAAATGAAATAATATGCTTAACTGGTTTTCAAAAATTTTGTTACAGGAAGGTTAAGTTACATTATTGTTAATGCTCAACAGTCTTCGTCGTATAATTCTTTGTCAAATAATAAGAAAATATACGTATATTTACCGAATAAATTAATGAATACACATAAATGCATTGTAAAAACTACTCAATATAAATTGAAAGTAATTGATAGAATCGTAAATTTAGGTGGGGTTTAAATGTTTAAAAATAAATCTGTCCAACGGGTACTAGATTTCGTGATTAGGTTCCTTAATGATCTAAGAATTTAGCAATAGGAATATAGGTCAAATAATGGTAAAGGCTAAGCTTATAGCACTCTGCCATCCTAAAGGTCTAGCAAAAATGAGAAACTTTGTTTGGTATTAATTACAACCACTTGACTTTTTTCTTTTAATTTTAGAACCTTCTTTTCTATTTGATAACAAGTGGGATATTTTTTGAAATTTTAGAATTTTTTCTGCTATTAGAAGTAACCCTGGGTTTCTTTAAATTCTTCGTAAATCAATCCTGTCTCAATATAAAAACCTGACTCTAATTGCTTAAATGTGTCAGTAAAACCTAAGAAATGTATAGTGTAGAAAAGGCAATACACTATACAATTCTTAGTTTATACTGACATATGTGAGTAATTAATGGGTCAGGTGTTTATATCAGAAAGCAAACTTGATTTTTTATAATTGTCATCACCGCTCGCGCAACCAATATTCGATTAATCCTGTCTCTGTTTTTCCTAATTATGTTTCCTTGTATTAAGTCTTCTTCAGCATAATTTCAATCTACAATTCTAAAATTTATATAGTCTAACATTTTTATCATGTTTAATTTAATTAAATCTTTATGAGCTTATGTTATCATTAAATATGTCTGTAGCTTGATATATTCGTATGTTTCTATTAGTTTAACAGTTAACCTTACAATTTTTCTTGCTTCCTATAAAGCCCTTTTTTAATAATAAGTATTCAAAAGGACTGTTAAAGTAGCATTTGGTTATGTGAAGCATATCTCTACTATTGACCAGACAACAATTCAATTCTTTCAGGTATATTTATTGCCTTATTTGTAGTTGTGCATTACTTGTATGAGGTTAAACATTAATCGCTCACAAATTAACTATAGAACAACTATAAATTTTGGTTATAGATATAAATCAGAACAAATTCAAGTGTCAAGTCTGTTTTAATTATTGGTTTCGAATTTTCTATATCATTGAATTTAGTAGTTTTTATTTTGAAATATACAATCGCAGATTGGCTCGAAATATAAATCGAGAAGTATCAAGAAGAATTTCGTTGTTAATGATAAATATATCTTCTACCGCAAAAAGTCGTCCGTTATAAAAAGTTATTCTGCTCGTAGAATTGTCGAAATTTATAATCCATTAAAATAACATTGGTACAATTTACATATTTCCGGTATTCACTTAAAACAGATAAACATATTTGACATCTAAACACTTGCAACTACATATTTAACTCTCTAAAGTTAAATAAATGCATAACGCAGCTGCAAAATTTTGTTCAATATTCCGAGTTACACAGAGTTATATAGTAAGGTGGCCAGCCTAGTATAGACGAATCCTTTTCGCAAATATTAATATAACACAAGAAATATCCCAAATTTCTCTCTACATACCATTGTTTCTGTACGTGCAAAGCTATACCTAATATTCAACACAATGAAAAATACAAAAAAACTTAATCAGTTATCACTTAACTTTCTAATGCGTATGTGAACTCACGTAAATTATGTTTATCAAATTACTTCGATTTTCATTGAAAGTTAAATTAATTTCGTATACATACTTAATTGGCGAGGTTGATGTCAGTTTAGGATGTGATAATTCTGTGAAATAGTGAAGGCAGATTAGGGATGGTTAGTTGGAACTTTGGGTCAAAATGGATGCCATATGAGCTCCACCTAAAAGAGAAAAAAAACTAACCGAGTTACATTATTTAGTGTATGACTGAAAATTATGTGATATGTGCGGCAGGGTGGCTCAGTGTTTAGAGCACCAGATTCCGAAGCAAACTTGCCCAAATTTGAGTCCTGTCCGCGGCAAATTCTGGCCAGTACATGATGAGTTCCCAATAAGGACGAAACCGGTCTACTGGATGAATTGCCTTTTATACACTATACAATTCTTAGTTTATACTGACAAAATTTAAGTACTTAATGGGTCAGGTGTTTATATAAAGAATGAAACTTTGGTTATAGTAAATAGAGAAGCTATATGGAGAGAGAGATTGATAGAGAGAGAGCCACAATTTAAATTATATATCCTGCGATGAACATAGACATCGAAGAATTTGGCTTGGTTATTCATAAAAAACAGCAGTCTAATGCATGCATTATTTTATTATATTACATATGATTTATAGGATCACCATGTAATGCTATGATTATAAATTGAATAATGATCTACAGACCAATCTTACGAGACTTTTTATTGTGCCATTTAGTGATGTGAAAAATTACTCGTTTTCGGATTTCACATAGTTTAAAATGTTTATTTTTAAAAATTTCTTCAAAAGATGCTGTTTAAAAACATTATCGTTGTCTTTGTGCAGCATTTGTATAAGCTTGCAGAACAACCTGTTTGTATTTTATTTAGCTTATTTGAAATAAAGTGCCTTTTGGAATGAATATTGTTTTTGCGAAACTGGATTAATCGAAATTATCTGACCTGCATTTTGACTAACGCAGCGTTTATTGTTCCAGTAGTTTTCTTTCTTTAATATATCGGGTAATTTCAAAAGTGCTTTTTTGTCAGTGCTATATTATATATCATTTTGAATACCATATTGGCATTAATAAATACAGCACGAATTTAAACTTTGCATATAAATCATGAAGCATTATTTATTGATTTTAAAACAAGTAATTCAAGTTAAAAAATTTCCGATAATTTAAAATACAACAAACAGTTTTCAAATGACCTATGTTGCATAATTCCCTTAAAATAGTTATTTATGAAACCACATATATTTTTATTTTTTTTCGCGAGAGATCGTCTTGAAATTGTTAATTTAACCGAAAACTAATATCAAATTACAAAACGATTCTTTTTTGAATTGTGCTCATTTTGACAAATTATTTATATTAATATTATTTGCGACATACGAAAATAAGAACCACTTTTATTTTTAAATATTATTCTAATCAAAGTATTTAGTATAGATTTTTATTAAACTGTCCAAGTATTTCAAAATAGAATGATAAATGTATCTGAAAAGAATATTTGAAATTAATTCAAAACTCTTATTTTTTTAATTGTAGAAATTAATTTTTGCTTTAATTTTTCTTGTATGTATTTTTAAATAAACTCTAAATGAATTTGACATTTAAAAAGGCATTTAATGTCGAGAACAAAATACATCTGTACCGAATCGTGAAGATATTGATTTAGACTGTATTGATCAACCCAATATGTATACCTTTATAAATATAACCTTGATCTTAACTTAATACCAATTAGATAGTGTGCTGTTTATTTGGACCTAAAGGCTTATGTAAACAGACTTTTATCACGTGCAACGGTTGAGTGTTCGAAAATTTCTAATAAACAGAGGCAAGGCAAATGATTGATATAACTTTTTGCAAACTACGCGTAAGTACTTTTATGCAATCCCTTAAAGTTTAAAGCTACAATGCTTCATTAATTGTGTACCAATGGTGTAGGTATGTCGAACACTCATTAACTTTACAAGAAGTCGATGAAAGTTTTCAGATGAGGGAGAAGAAGTACAAAAATTTCCTTTCAGTTTATGGAATCGCAGATGTACATAGAAAATAAGTTAAAATTTCTGTTGCTATAAAAATTATTTGCGTGCATACACGGTTTTTTAATAAATAGAAAAAAAAATTTTCGCATAAAAATAAGTAATCTCTGTCTAATATATTTCGTTTTCGTAACCTTTATTATAGGAATTTTATAAAAATGATGAAGTGCCATTCAAAAATTTAGGGCATTAAATAAATCACTGCGAAAGTTATATTATTATTTAACGGATAAACATATAAAAACAATCAAATTTGAGTTCATGAAGTAAAAATTGGTCAGTGCTGAACGATAACAAAAGATATACGTGTGGCGATTGAATGTTGCACGCAATATAAGTTCGTTTATATCGGGGTAAATTAAATTTTGTTATTAATCACATGGAGTTTCAATAACGAAAATGCAGGTGTGAAATCAATATTTTGATATTTATGTTTGACTAATATATATATATATATATATATATATATATATATATATATATATATATATATATAAAAGGATGCAAATAACTCAGCGTTATTTAAAGAAATACTGTAAACAAATCTCATACAGAATATATACCGGTTCACACAGATAACTAAGAGAAAATAAACAGAAAAAAGTAGAGTTCAAACAAATGTTGCTTTAATGGAGCGACCAATATAAATTATTCTAATGAGAATATTTAATAAACTCTAGTAGAAATTCAAATTTCTACCAAAGGCAACAGACTAATATTATGTAATTTAGCCTCCACATCGGACACTCATATGATTAATAATTATTTTGGTATTATATATATATATATGTATATATATATATATATATATATATATATATATATATATATATATATCGCTGTGGATTTTTATGTTCCTTGTTTCAATTTTCTATTCTGGTTATTCGTTTGCTATCAACTTTTTGGCTATATAGACTTAGAAATCTGTCTTATTACGCAATTGCTCCTAAATCAGATTTCTTTAATAGTTAGTCTATTTGGATACTTTATTGCTTGATTATGCATATTTTGTGTTAATCGTGGAACTTCGGTATAATTAAATAATTATTGTTTGCGCGGGCGGTGAAAAAAAATTTATGTATGTACATAATGGGACTGGAGTTAATTTCAATATCGCCAACTTGTTTTAACGAATTTTTGTCACCGTCCGCGCATCAAATGTTCGTTGAATAATATAAATGTTCAATTCAATAGCACTTCACCAGGTAGCGTTGTGTTTTTTCTATAATGACAGAGTGGGAATGGTTACTTTGAACTTTTGTTCTAGAAGGTTACCATATGAACATCACGGAAAAAGCCTACCGAGGAACACTAGTTAGTATATAACTGAAAATTTTGTGTCGTGTGCGGCAAGGTGGCTAAGTGGTTTGAGCACCAGATTTCGAAGCAGACGTGCCCATATTCGAGCCCTATCATCGGCAAATTCTTCATAGTAAGTAGTGAGTTCTCAAAAATGAGAAAAGCGGACAATTTGTTTAATTGACTTTTCTACCTTATAAAAATCTTAGTACATAATAAGCCTGGTGTTTACATCAAAATGCAACCTTGCTCTAATTAATCCTTGAACTTGATTTGTGCGATCTGTAATGACTTAGCTTAACTCAAATTTAAACCTATTTTCGACTACGTGCACAGAGGAATTAATTATATTAGAAAGCATGGTTGCACACAATTGATTGTAAGCATATATATATATATATATATATATATATATATATATATATATATATATATATATATATTTACACGATTTTGCTTTTATTCCTATGTGCATGCATATTATTAGTTATTGAATTTCGTTTATTCAGTCTTATACAACACGTAGGAGATTTAAAATAACGATAACTAACGAAGAATGTAAAATATGAACTTAAATATATCAGTATGAATTAGAACATATCTTATGTTTTATAGTAGTACATGTTCGGTACACTTATGTCATCGTAAGGTTATGGTGATTTCGTAAATACTAATCAATAGAAATAGACATCTGATTGCCTTTAGTTATATTCTAATGTGCAATCCCTGAGATTATACTATTTCTTAATTTTAAATAACGTTTCTGGTAAAAAAATATCATATTTATATTTAATTTGATTTCAGCTGCTACCTGATATCACGTAAAATCTTTCATACGATTCGCAAATAGAATCTACCTACAATAGTTTTAATAATTCAAAGAGGTTGTACAGCGGCTGGCTATATATTCAAAGGTGAGTACGTTTAATGAATGGAACATCGTACTGATTTAAAAAAATTCACGGCTTCTAAACAATATCGGAATAACAATTGGACTAAGGGTGATAAAAAAATAGAAAAATGTAGCATTGCTAAGAAAGGAATAGCAAACATTTATTTAAGCAACGCCTATTTAGTTTGATCTACAAATTTGCTCTTTAATCTAGATAACACAGTACTATTAAATTATATGGAATTGATGTCGACTTTGAGCTAAAATTATTCTATTCATAATTGTTGAAAATACATAAGGAATTATGTCAGCGAGTTTAACCGATTTTATCCTTCAACACATTTTTTATGCGCGTAAAATTTGCACAAACATATATAAAATTCGGTCAACGGTTTATAACGAAGAGATAATTCATTTATAGCCATCATATTCGTAATTCTGTACAGATATGTCAGGTGTCTGGAACACACGAAATGGAGAAAGTATTGGAGAAACTTCAGTGTGGGATTTGCTTTGATGGGCTTTGCATGAATTTGTATGCGACAATTACAGGCATATATATATATATATATATATATATATATATATATATATATATATATATATATATATATATATATATGTGAATACTAAACATCGCTCTACAATCATTCATTTATATACATTCTGGGTTTTCAAATGATTTTGCTGGTGATAACATATCTGACTCGCTTTTACTTCTATTTCTCATTTTGGCTGATTGGTAAGTGTGTACGCGTTTGTGTTTTTGCGTGTGGGTGTTTGCATGTAAAGGTCATTCTCGCAGTATTGCAAAGTGATGTCTGAGATCTGGTCATTACTGTTTTGATGGCTTGAGAAATAACCTTGTGTGCGCATTATTTCCTGTTACTTTTGCGAGTGATATTTTTCCCAGTGTAAATTATCGGTAAACCTTGTTGCGCAAAGTTGTGTTCTGTATATATATATATATATATATATATATATATATATATATATATATATATATATATATATAAGATTTCTAGATTATCCATTGCTTATCATGGAGATGTCAATAATTCTGAAATAAATTCATTTCGCCGTATCAATGCTGAAATAGTTTTTTTAATCGTTAAATTGGAATAAATGCAAAACTATAGAAAGCAAAAAAATTTCTAGATAACACAACAATGTTTTAATTGTTTTTAGACATTATCATCAATTATTTAAATCAAGTGTACCAAATCGCTAAAAACACCAGTTCCACTATATACTAGACAATATAAAATATGCAAGGAAATGTATAAACATAGTATTTTTACACAGTTGACCGTTTGCCTTATTACTTTAAATCCTTAAATACTGTCCATAATTTTTCTGCAGGAAATGTACGTCCTCGTTCGAGCCGCTTCGGCGGAAAATAAAATATTTCTCAATAAGGAAGTAACCAATCCACTAGATGACACTGATTACAGTGCTTAGTTTAAACTAACAAATTTATGTATATAAGGTGTATTCATATATATATATATATATATATATATATATATATATATATATATATATATATATATATATATATATATATATATATATTCTTTTGAAATGCGAGCTTTAATAAAATTCATTGTAACCTTCCTGTGTGCAAAAACAAAAAGAAATTTTATCAGATATAAGAAAATTTTCTTTCTCATGGTCTTCTCAAATATCTACTCATGAACATATCTTTATATATAAATTGGAAAGCAAAACAAGATAGAAATATGTGAACAAAGAGAGTGTGAAAAATAGAAACCAATCAAATTGCGTGCGTCACATCCAGTTCAAGCTCAATGCTTGTACGTGCTTCTTCTGCTTATATAAATCCGGCTGCAATTTGTTTATCCATAAGGCTTCGTATGTGGCTAGCTCCCTATTGTTTTTGCATTTAGTAATTACTTTGAATGCTACGTCTGGGGAACATACGTGCGATGTTTCGTTGATGTGTTGCGCAATAGCAGACGTGTATTCACCATTTGATTTAAAACAGGCGTTCAAGTTGCAATGTTCTCTCATTCTAGTAATTAACGGTCTGGTTGATCGGCCTACGTAAGTTGATCGACAACTTGCGCATGTATATTGGTAAATAAAATTTGATATCGACATTAACGGCTGTCTCTCTCTGATTGCTGGTAAAGGCAAGTGTGTTACCCTAAATAACACTCGTAGTTTGGCTGCATTAAATGTGCGTGTCAATGCTGCTTCAACTTTCTTTTGTGCCATTCGGGAAACTGCATCCCCCTTAAATGGGATGTTTAGGTAGACGGTTTTCTTTTCTGGCCCATAGTACGTCTGTTTCTGGTTAAATCCCCTTTTAATAATTGATTCAATTAATTGTCTGGGATAGCCATTAGACATTAAATCGTTAATTGCTTTATTATATTCATTTTCTTTAGAATCTTGACTAACCAACCTGTCAATTCTTGAAAAGCAACCACGAACTGTTGATAATTTATATTGAAATGGCACAAAACTGCTGTAATGCAAATACTGTGCAGAACATGTTGGTTTATGGTAAATTGTTCTGTTTAATTCACCATTAGTTTCTTTCTTTAATAGTAAATCTAGGAAAGACAGACAGTCATCTTTCTCGTGCTCTGACGTGAAACCGATATTCTTATATGCTTTGTTGAAACTTTGAAGCAATGTTCGTCACTCTTTAGTGATGTATTTTCTAGGTGCCCTAGAAAAACTCAGCCAACACTGGAGATAAGGGGCTTCTCATTGCGACACCATGAGTCTGTTTGCAGATGTTTCCATTTAAACGAAATCGTACGTCTTTCGTGCATAATAAGATAAGCTTGCGTAGAGTTTGACTTGGCACCGGCGATGGTAATATATCGTGTTCTACCGCTTTGACTATAATGTCAATGGTTTCATCAAATGAAACATTTGTAAAAAAAGACGTAACATCAAAAGATACCATAATCTTGTTGCTATTGCGCAACACATCATCGAAACATCGCACGTATGTTCTCCAGACGTAGCATTCAAAGTAATTACTAAATGCAAAAACAAAAGGGAGCTAGCCACATACGAAGCCTTATGGATAAAAAAATTGCAGCCGGATTTATGTAAGCAGAAGAAGCACGTACAAGCATTGAGCTTGAACTGGATGTGACGCACTCAATTTGATTGGTTTCTATATTTCACACTCTCTTTCTTCACATATTTCTATCTTGTTTTTGCTTTCCAATTTATATATAAAGATATGTTCATGAGTAGATATTTGAGAAGACCATGAGAAAGAAAATTTTCCTATATCTAATAAAATTTCTTTTTGTTTTTGCACACAGGAAGGGTACAATGAATATCTATATATATATATATATATATATATATATATATATATATATATATATATATATATATATATATATGGAGTGTGTGTAGGGCGGTGACTTTCTTAATATCGCAAACGTGATTTAAAATAAAGTAAATCGCTTTTATTTAATTTTATTAGTTTCGAAATGTTGCAAACTTTGACACACAAACGTAGTTTAATTATGTATTTTTGTTGTTCTGATAAACTTAGCTTCGTGTCTAGTAAAAGTTTCATTATATTATAAACTAATTGGTAGTGCTTCAGCAAATTCCGACGCATTTATGTTTTTTGAAATTAGATTCATTTTGATTTTTTTTAAAAAAACACCAAACTGAAATATTTGTTAGATTGTGTAATAGATGTTGCACACCTAGAAACAAATATGACCCGATGGGAAAACCATACTTCTCAGGTTTATTGTCGTCCAATTTGTTTAGTATCTTTAAACTGAGGTTTATCATCTCGTCTATTGGCAACTCATCTACAAATCAATCAAACAGACATTTATTGCGCAGGTGGTGATAAAAATTCAAAAGACACGTTCGCAAGCATAAGATGAATATCATTCCTAATAGTTTAATTAACAAAAAATTAGCAAACCTACTCTCAGTCGCACACACTGACGCGTTTCGACCTTCCATGATCATCATCAGAGTACGGCGGCAAACTACTAGCAAGAATACAATTACAATACACGTATATGGAAAGTTAAATTGGATATACAGCTCTTATCTCAAGTTCTCAAGCATTTATTTTACTTGATAGAAAATGCCGGCTACAAAATTTCCATACAGTCACGAACATTATAGCTTTGCAGAAATACATGAGTAATAAAATAAAACAATCAATGTTTGCGCGGTATGTGGGAAAAATTCTTTAAATCAAGTTTGCTAGCTTGAAGTAAGAACCAATCCGATTTTATTTTACCAGCCGTCGAACAACATAGCAAAAAAACCATCAGTCACACGTAATGGTGCATTTCGACCTTCCATGATAATCATTAGATTACGACGGCAAGGGTAAAACCGCAATGGCGATATGAGGTAAGCACAATTAGATACTCGGCTGTCACCTATAATATTAGAACGTTAATACTTTTACATACATAGAGGCTGTGCTGCCAAATTTTCTTCCAAATTCATTGAATGCAAATCTACTTCAGGTGATAGACAATAATATAATTTCCACATCTCGGCATTTCGGTATAATCCTCCCCAGTCAGTTTCTCTCGTACTCTGATGATGATCATGGAAGTTCTACATATATCAGCAGGTGTGATTAAATTTATTTTTTTTATTTTGTTCGACAGGATTTATATATTTGGATTTGCTTTTATCTCGTTTTTGCAAGCTTGATTCAAATTGTTTGTTATCCAAACTAGAACAATGACTGATTTTCGACATAAAAGTTTACATTTTTCCTTCTTATTCAAAGAGACACATAGGATGCGATACCACATATATTAATATCCATTAAAATTCGTTCCTGAAACAAAGTTCAATGAAAACACCAGTTATTTTCACAGAAAGTAAATTGTGTAAATTACTTCATAAAATAATAAATAATTTATGGCGTTTTTATCAAATGATAAACACATACTGCGCGAATTCTTTATTTCATAAATTTCGTGTCTTTTTGTTGACATTTTAACGATTTTTACTTAGGCGGTTGTAATTTAAATAAATAGCACAACAAATAATGTATGTTTCGTGGAAATGGGAATTCGCGAAATATTAAATATTTGTTTTTTTAAAAAAGCCAATCACTGATTTTTTTTCTATTTCAAAAATTTCGATGCTGATTAATTTAATTTTGGGAACTTGTTATGCCTCCAAACAAAGTTAATGTATTTATTAATCAAACTGAGTACTATTTTCATTACGGATGTTTAAAAAACTTGCAGTTCATTAAAGAAGGATGATGTTCGTTGAAACCTTTAAATAATTTTTAATGCGGAATTTTGAAGAAAGTACATATAAAGTTAATAAACTGTAGTGATTTTTGCAATTTTTTGATTTCAATAAACCTGAATCAAATTGCGCTCCAAAAAAATTTCATATTCACTTGCAAACAGCCATTTAAAAGTAATATGAAATGAAAGCGATACACTGCTGTTTGGGAAAAAATGAAAGATTTGAAATGTTGAAAGTCATTATTTTATTTTAAATCGTTTAAATGTGGCCTTGTAATGCACATCTACGCTCGTAGTTTAAATATTCCATGTAGTAAACGATCTAATCTAGTTTAAATTGATAAAATTACAAAATCCATGACCTTAAAAGTATAGTCGTATGTCATATTGATTTAAATTCTTATGCTCGCTTGTGGGAATAAAAAAATATGGAATAATCATATACATAAATAATTAATTGAAAAATAAATATAAAATCCTATATTTGTGAGTTACTAATGGTTTAAATTAAAATACTATATTATTCATATAACCTCTCAGTTATGTTTGCCACACGAATTTGTTACTTTTATGCTACAAATAATTAATAAAAATCCTCAATTTGACAAAAAGAGCAGTCGCCAAAATAAAACTTATTATTGAAATTTTTTCACTATTTACAAAATATTTTTGCATGGAGTACTATTTATTTTTTTAAAACAGTGTAAAATAAGTTGATAAAATGGTTTCTGTTTATAAGACAAATATTTGAGAAAATTGGTTCTTTGAGACAGCGTTTAGCATAAATTATTAGCATGTAATTCAAGGTGCAAAATTAGATTACAAATGGTTATCCCAAATAAGCACTTTCTCTATTAAAATGTTAAACTTTTTTCTACAGTACGCATTTTTATTAACAATAGATTTTTTTAATTTATCACAGAATACAAAGCTACCTGTTCGATTAAATAATAACTTTAAGATATATTTTTAAAGTAAAATTTAGAAATATTGCAGACAATTTATTTTAACAGTTATTCAATATCGCGTTGATTATGACAAAATTCTGTAAATTAAACTTTTTTATAAACATTAGTAACACAAAATTTTCTCATTAGAGTTTTTAAGTCAGATGGGCTAACTTTTATCAAAATAACAAACGAATTCCTATTGGACAAATTTGATTGGCCACTTTTGATTGACATCAGAATTCTTTAGAAATATTACTCATTTCGAAATCTTTTAGGTAAAATATAAAATTCGTTGGACATTAGAAAGGCCTGCATTTGGCGAAATTTTCTACTCGAAAACCATTTTTTGTGCGCGACTTTATGCAACGTAAAACTGTTATAAAACAAAACATGTAGTCGAATGTTGATTAAACAGCGCAGCATGTAGAATTGCACATTTTCTTACTATAACCTGTCTAGAGTGTAATTGTCCAAGTCGTCTTATCAGTTACAAAGCAATGAATGCGTCTTTGTCAACCAGCCTACCCATTATGCATAATCAGACAGTAGCAGACAACCCGGCGCCCATTTCGCCGATGGACGATCTGCTTGAAATGGAAGTATGCAAGCAGCAGCAGCACTGTCGTGATGTTTGGTATTCCGAATACATTCTGTTCATTTCCACTGGAATTTGTATTGTGGGCACCGTGCTAAACATCATCAATGTGATTGTTTTCTCGCAAAAACAATTCAAGCAAATTGCCTACGTGTACATGTGCGCCTTGTCGGTGTCCGACGCCTCAACACTGATACAATTGATTCCCAGTGAGCCTTCCCGGTAAGTATGTGCTTTCACCTGTTGGACTATACCCTCATAAATCACGCCAAATTAGTAACATTTTTGCAATTTACGAAATACAGATTAGTTCTCTCTCTCTCTATCTCTCTCTCTCTCTCTCTCTCTCTATATATATATATATATATATATATATATATATATATATATATATATATATATATATATATATATATATATATATATATATATAGATTTATGTAGTGTAACCACAAACCAAGTTGTGCTTTATTCGATTTTAAATAATTTAGCAGCCTCCTGTCAATTCTTTCTTTTCACCCGTTAATACAGCCTGTCATAAGTCACAAGGTGATTTTCATGCAATTATAGCATAACAATTTAACAATATTTTGTTGCGTAGGCGGTGGAAAAAATTCTTTAAATCAAGTTTGTGCGCTAGAAGTAAACACCCATCCCATTGTATTTAATCAATCGTCGAACAACATAACCACAACAAGCCCGTTGCGGCTGGCGATATTTTTGTTATGTTGTTCGACAACAAATTTAAAAAATTATAGCATGTCTTATAAATTTAGTAAGCAACGTGAAAAAGTAACAACTGTAGCGAATATACATTTTTCTCAACAAGTATTAAACCAACCGCCTTTACAGCATTAATGAATATATATATAATACATAGTATGTAAGACTGTCTATGCGGGTGTGTGTGTTTAAATTTGAGTCTAACAAAAACATTTATGCTTAGGCCTGAAGGATTGCACAATCAATTTTGTCAATATTGTTCAAACATTTATTGACATATATATATTTTTAAATATAAATTAAACATTGCGAAAGGTAAATGTACAATTCATCAGGAAGACAGATTTCGTTGTTATTTGGCACTCGCCCAGCACAATTTAGAATTTGCCGAAAATAGAAATCGATACGAAAATTATTTGACGAGTTCCTCACTATGAATAAACCAGTCAACTTGATCAATTTCCTTCGCTTCCTTAAGAAACATTTAGATTATACTGACTATATATATAATATATATATATATATATATATATATATATATATATATATATATATATAAACTCAATGTGTAGCGATGCGTCTGCTTCATATAGTTTGGTGCAAGTAAGGGCGTAATACATATGCATATTTAATCTTGAGCTACTAATGTTGGCATATTCCTCTGGTCATTAGTACAATCAAAGTTAAGATTATGTGGCGATTTGAATTTCATTTTATTGCTTATATGATAATGAAATTAAATAGTATTAATGGGCATTTAACAAGGTAAGTACTCGCGCATTAAACTGTTCAATATTAAACGGTCATGGTCAGTATATAAATTATAGGTTAAGAATGCGTAAAATATATTCGTTTGTTTTAAATATAGTAGTGCATACATCCTTCGTTCAACCTGGTAATTGAAATTTACTTAAAAGAAATAAATTTGTATATCGCTATTTTAATAGTTGCACAAGATAACCAAATTAAGGCGAATTTAATTTTTTTCAAGCCAAATAAATTAACTGACGTTAAAGAATGAAAAAAACTTACCGGTTTGTTTAGAATATTAAAATGCGCTTAATGATCTACTTTGTCATACAGACAAAGGACTTCCCCTTTTACTTACATTAAACGATATACTGTCAACAATTAATTATAAAAATACATTAAATAAAACACCTTTCAACAAACAGAAAAACTAAGCATTTCAAACAGTCGCGGAAACAAAGAAGGATATTATCATTAAAAGTTATATAAATGCATTTTCGCTTTTGACGCAGTATGAAAAAAGGTTAGTTTGTTAAAATTCTCAGTTAAAACACGTTTAAGGAAAATCCTCGCGCAAATCTGTGCTTGGCATTATAATTTTTGAATACTGCATCCAATAGTAAACCGATAGCATTGACTGCATAGATTAGCCTAGAGATAAAATCACTAATGCCTTAAGAAATATGTCAATAATATGTGGCGGATAAGACTCGTCTGAACTGAAAATAAAGTTAGATAGGCAGAGATCTTACTATTAGCCGTAAATTCTTTCAACAACATCTTGCATTTGTTATTTTTCATTAAGAGACAGTAAATTCGTAATTCAAACGAATTTAAAAAGAGCATTCTTCATCTCTTGTGTACATATCAAAATCTGTAGTGTATTTCGATGTTAGTACCGCCAGAAAACGGTGCATGCTCTTCTGATAAGGTGAATTAGAATCCATCGCTGTATCTTCAAATGATTGATTTTGGACTATTAAATGAAATGTGAGAATGTGCTCTAGTGATCTATAATTTTGAAAATATATTCTATTTTTCTGAATATCGGCTTTAATATCTTTTGGTACCCGTAGTTTAGAAAAAAATTTACCTTTTTGTCAGGTAACCAGCCAGCCTTAGCTACCATCTGGAAATGTAACTGTGCGAGCGCATTCAATATTTTTCTTAAACATGATGAGATAGGAAATGTCGCATAAGTAATGGATAACTTTATAAATTCTGATGATCAATATTGCTTCAACATTTATCTTTTGAACTTCCACTAAAATAAGTCTAAACCGATCTAATAAATTGTATTGATTTTAAAAATTGTTTTGAGAACAACAGCTGTATACGGTCGACTCCAGTGTGACGATTGCATATAAGACAGTAAACTCAATGTTGGACTTAACGACGTAGGAAGCCAAGGCCTCAGATTAAATTTCAAAATGTTGCTTTTGGCACATCTTAGATTCCAAAATTTTGCCCGGCTTTGTCGTTATTGGTTAATCTTAAAGTAAAAATGGTCAGCAACACGCAATGAATTGCTAAACAATTCTTTTTAGATATTTGGAAAATTATGTAAACCGGCTCTTATAAATCTCATCTGGTCTTAGACAAATTAATAAAAAAACACCGTATTTTAACAAAAATATATTTCCACCAAGTCGCATTAATTCCCCCAATTCACTTAGATATTAATAGGAAACCACAAATACTGCCACTTATAATTTTATTTAGCCAAAAGAGTTATATGCAATAACTTGTGTGAACAATGTTGTTCTTCGCGTTTTAAAATGAATATTCAATAGTCTGTTGAAATCTGAAATTTCTGATTTGGCTGTTCTGTCCACTGAATGTATATAAAGCTAACATGCAAAAGAAACTTTCGATTATTAAAATTCATTTGGTAGGCAGTGTATATAAATGACTTTGAAAAATTTGGATCAAATGCATAATCCAATTAATCAGTTGCGTTCTATGTCAGTTTTTATTGGTTTATTCGCATTTTGCGAAACCCTGATCGATTATACATATAATTTAATATATGTATATATATACACACACATATATATAACACATATAGAAAAATAATTATATAAATTTATATATGCGATGGCAGCTCCAAATAAGCGTTGCATCATTTAGCAAAGACAATTCATCCATTAGATCAAGTGCTGTCCAGATATAGACTCAGACGGTAATCAAACAGGTGCACGATTGCTTCAGAGTTTGAATTTTCAGCCACTGCATTACATGCAAGTTTAAATCATATTCACACTTATGTTCTCTAGGATGTCTTTCCTTTCGGATGAATCCAAATGAAATCTATTAATATTTGAGGCTTTTACCAGTCAGTACCGATCAATCATTGTACAACATTCCAGAAGCCAATTTAAGAAGATATCTTGTCTGATGACTGGGTTTTGATTGCATACTTTTTATTAGTATAAACTTAACAGTGATTCATGTAGTAATGGAAATTTATACATTAGACCAGTTTAGGTGACATTGGAAATTTTGCACTTAAAATCCAGCATTTGTCGCGGTCGAGACTTAAACAGGACGATATTTTTATTGAGTCTGTGACTATATCAATTATAGCAACCTTACCACAAAATAAACGTAAGATTAAGTTATTAATCAACTTCTGTTTTTGGCTACCTTTCCTTTTTATAGCACTTAATTGAATTTTCTATAAACCTGAATTTATAAACAACTTAACCAGATCTATTTTTATACGTAAGACAATATGCCATTGAGGGAATTTGTAATAAATTATGTCTAATGTCATTAATTCAATATATATATATATATATATATATATATATATATATATATATATATATGTATATAAAGGTTTTCAGTATGTACTGAATATCGCATTGTGTAGACCAGGGTTTTCTTTGTTGAGCACACAGTAATTTTAGCTCGTAGTTTGCCACGGACGGGTATCAAATCTGAGCAAATTTGCTGCAGAAACTGGGCTTTTTCCACTCCGTCAATCCTGCCGCACATTACACACAATTTAAAGCCATAAAGTGAATTAAGTTTTTAAGTCAGTTCTTCCAATAATGGTAACCAATTTGGAAATTAGCAAGACCTGTTGCTCAAACTAGACCATTGTTATCTGCTGATTTCAGACATTAAAAATGCCACAAAAAAATTTAAAAAATTGAAGTCTTACAGCAGGATTATTTATTTTTTTATATTTTATCTATTTCAATTACAATTTGCATCATTTAGAAAAGCTACATCATCCAGTTAACCGCTTTTATTTTTCAAGTATCCCTAATTACTACGAAATCAAGTTTTGAGATGAACTTCCGTTGCTACTTGATGCTGTATTTAGTTGACAATGATAAGATAATTATATTAAAAATCCTGCATTTAAACTTTATTCAACATAACTTACCTAAAAAGTTACGTCTAACATGTATAATGGCAGATGTTACGTCGCCTGTCAGACGACATTTTTCCGCCTGAAGGTAAGGATAGCCGAACACATTGTTTGCCACGCGATTTACAATTTTGTGCAATATGCCACGCATAAGGTGCAATGTCTATATAAAATAATTCCGAGCAAATATGCCCTGGTTCAAACCCAGTGCGCTGAAAATTGGTAATGTTCCTTCAAGTATACCCAAAAAGAGAAAAAGCCGGTCTAACAGAGGATCTGCCTCCGCCAACCAATGATAAGTTTATTAAATGCTGGCCAAAAAAATATAATCCAGATTCTGTCATTAAACTCCAATGCAATATAACTAACCCAGGTGGAAAAATGTATGTTCCGTAATATATATATATATATATATATATTGTTTTTTTAAAATTTTTTTTCTTGTGCAAGCCTAAATTGATGCTATTTTTGGTTTTCGCTCAGGCATCCTGCAACTTATACCGATTAAGCTGAAGATATTATCTATACGGCAAACCTTGTATTGCGTAAGGTGTTAAGCTTTTATAAACTGTTACGATAACGACCATTATCTTCAGATTTTTTAAAAAGAGACAATAATCAAATTGTGAGCCATAGTCACAAAAACATGCGATTTACACCACTTAACAATCAAATGTCTTCAATTATTATTGACATAACATTTCCGAGGAGCGATTTTGTACAAATGAAATTTTTATCGCATTTGCTTTACTGTGGACGAAGCACATCTTTGTTTCAAAAAAGCGTAATAATTTATTTAAGCACTATGCAACTACGCCAAATTACCTTAGCCAATTCAATTTAAATTAATACTTCGTATGACGTTAAATAATTTGAAAGCATCCTATTGATTCAATCGGATAAATGCTATATAATGAAGAATCGCCTTTTTCCTGAACAGCAGCAACTTCGTATTTAAATTTAAAAGGCGCATGAACGCCGTATAGCCGCACAAAGTTGAATGCTTTCAACGGGAAATACACAAGTCAATAATTACTCCATATGTTGGCACGCACAGAATAAGGTTATTTGCAAAATTATTAATGTGTGAAAGCGCACTATTTTAAGAATACGTTAAGAAAACCACTATTCTGTGGTATATTTACATGTTCGACATTTCTAAACAAGAAAGATATAGTTAAATGAAAATCGGTTACACAGGCTATTATAACAATTGCATTAACCAGGATTGACATATTGATGTAGACAAAAGGCACATTATGTACATACGTTCGTCAGTACAAACTAAGCATTTTCAGCCTTATTGGGTTTTCATCGCGAAGTGTCAAAAAATTTTCCGCGGAGAGGGCTTGAAACTGGGCATTTCTGTTTCAGAATCTGTTGCCCTAACCACTAGTTGGATCTTTCGGTCTAGAGGAAGCCAAATAGACTACACTTGAAGGAAGCTTAGATACATTAGCTAGTATATAATTAAAAATTATGTATAGTGTGTGGCAGGGTGGCTCAGTAGTTAGAACAGATTCCATAGCAGACGTTCTAGATTTGGGTCCTGTCCGCGGAAAATTTTGCACAAAACGTGTTGAGCTCCCAGTAAGTGTGATACCGGTTTACTGGATGAACCACTAATTCTAAATTATACACTGCTTGTTTTATACTAACAAATATACGTACAAAAAGATTCAGGATTTTATGTCAAGATCGCAAAATCACGTAATATATAATACACTTTAAAATGCAAGCTTTTATATGCTTCATGTTGTTTTTCTAATTAGATGTTCACTGGTTAGTTTTTGAGTGGGTATAGGCTGCATTTCTCGCGACTAACATAGATACCGAAGCAGACGTGCCCAGGTTCCAGCCCCGGCAGCCGCAATTTCTGTCCGACACATAATGAGTTCCCAATGAGGACGAAACCGGTCTACTGGCTGAACTGGCTTATCTACACCATACGATTCTGTGTTTATACTGACAGATGTAATTAATTACTGGATCAGGTGCTTATATCAAGACTGCAACCTTGATTATGATAATAGAGTTATGTATTATCACTGATTTATATTTCGTTATTAATTGAGTATCCATTAGGATTTCATTTTATCTTTTATTAAATTTACAAATGTTTTCCCTCGGCGTGATGTCTGCCAGAAAACACGGATTATGGAGTTGTGCTTAAGAAATGCCAGATAATCAACAAAAGGTTTAATTTCTTAACATTATATAAAAAGGTAATAGATTTTGGTTAAACGAAAGTTTGTCCATGACTAGGTAGCAAAATAAGTAAACCACGTGTGGTTAACTCTGGCTAGTCGAATACGTAATTTGTGATGTCAGTGTAAAATTACTCTGTATTTTAAGTTATAGAATAGCAAAATACATTTTTACTCCTTTTGGGTATTTTAGAAATGATCATATTTTAATTTTTTGAGATTTATTTTTTATCGACAACCCTTTCTCCAATATACAGGAATAGTTTTTTGTTACAGAATTTGCATAAATTCACTAATGAGCCAAATTAAGTATTCCTACCCTGCTCTTATCTCATTGTGGATTTAACTTTAATTTTCATGAACCAGGTCAAATATCGCCTCTACAATATTAAATAGAATTAGGATAGCGATAACAGGCCATTGCAAAATGTTGATCAATATTAATTCAAAATAATCATAATTTACCCTACTCTTAGATTCGAAAATATTTCTTTTTTATTTGAAATAATTATTCATATAAATTCCAATATGCCAGTTTTTCATCGTTAGAAATTTGTAAAACGTATACTCTTTAAAATGAGCCAGAAACAAATTTAAATTAAATAAAATAACTAAAATATGTAAAAATCTGCAGTTATTTATTCGATTCAGCTTATTGTTTGCAATTAATTTTAGATTGTGGAGACTTATATTTTACAACGGTGGCTTATGTAAAAATTGTATAATATAGTATAAAATATTGACTCTAATTATATAATTCATTCGTGATCAGTTAAAATTATTTTCCTGTGTAATCTAGTCTATACCTTTAATTTCACTGTATTATTTATTTCATAAAAAATAAATAGACAACTGCTATTCGAAACCCAAAATAATATGTTTCTCTGATGTATAATTATAATGTAAATCGAGCAAACACAACAGTTAAGGAAAACGTTTTCTTATCGCCATTTCTCTACCACAAGGCAATGCCTACTACATTATCTTGTCAATATTAATAGTATATGAGTATAGATTTAGCGTACATCCATAAAATATAGCCAAATAACAAGAATCTGGAAGTGTATATGATTATGCACACACTCATTATCACACGCACAAACAGACTAACATCTCGCCACATTATATTCAAATCACGTACGAACTTCTTTCGTTTAATCAGACAAGGATTAGGTTTTGTGCAATTGCAAGCCATGCTCATGCCTCTCTAACTTTTTCGTAATTTGAATTGAAAAATAACTAATTTATGGATGCAAAAGTTCATTAAAACGCAAATAGGTAAACCCCATTTAGTTCAGGTAATTTTTTTTCACTAGAAATCAACTCTTCTGCATTAGTTGGTATATTATTTGGTACGCATAGAGAAAGCAAGGGCTATTAATGTGAATTAAACCTACGCATTGAACAGGAACAAAGAGGAAGCTGAAAAGGGCAGCCTGAGGCACGCGCGCACATGCAAAAACACACAAATATTTTTACAAGTTTATATTCAAATAATGTAATAAATCCTGATTGGTAATCTGAGATGTAATTATGTTGCATGCAACAGATTCCAGTTTACTTCAATTTTTGTCGCTTTTCATTTGAAGAACAGCTGGAAATCTGACTGATTGTGATTGAGATTATTATAGACATTGTATTCCAATTTGGTGGACAAGTTCTCACTTATGTCAGCTATGTTTACTATGAAATGTTCTTAAACTAGCCTGTTTAATAGTCGGCCAGCCCGGCCTATTCAGCGCACAGGGCAGCTATGACATTTGCTTACATAAACAACGCAAGTTTGTTTGATTTTACAGTACGTGGCCTTAAAATTTATGTGTAGCAGGTGTATTTTGTATAAACAATTACCAGTTCTGTATTAGGCGGATGAAACATCACCGCTATTTTAATTAAATCGCAGACCTATTTCTGATGGTGCAGCTCTTTTATGACGTTCACTGACATATTATCTTTTGTTTGGCTAAGACTTTATTGATTTTTTGCCGCTATTTAAACTTCATGTTTGTTTCAACAAACATATCTTGATATTTGTTTACTAATAAAGTTGTTTTGAGCACCGTCACTTCTGGACATCGGAATTCTTTAGAACAGATAAATTTTAATATGCTGGGATTATTACTTATCAAATTAAGCACCTTTTTTCTAAGTGTATCTAATTTTCAGTTAATGTCTTCCTTCAACAACTTTTCCTCTTTAGACTACTTTCTTACTGTATCAAAAGTTTTTCTTCCGAGAGAGAGAGACAGTTCGTTTAGCTGGCGGTTTTCATGCCTTAGCATGTAAAGTGTATCCAATGATAATTGATATTCAAATCCTTATTCGAGTCATTAGATTCTACAACATTTTGTTCTGTAAGAAGGTGCAATCAGCATACCTCAGGCATGCTTGGCAGTATTGTTTTGAACAAGTGACTGTAGATTTAATAACGGCGACCATCATTGTCAGCTTACCTGCGAGTGATAGAACATTCTTTCTGAGGAACTTTCTGTCTTTGGCGTATGGTTGTTGAGACAGAAAGGTGGAAGTCAAAGCAGACATGAACTGGGTAGAATATCCATCAATAAAGCGCAATCTAATTTTCCCAAACATTGAAAGTTTGCATGCAATTTAACCAACAAAATATAAAAAATATTTGATGAAAAAAATAAATGCCCAAAATCAGGTGTTTGTCAAAACGGTGTTATAAGAATATGTGTAAGCTAACATTTTGCTAAACTAAACATGAAATAAAGAACAGGATACCAAACAAATATCATCATTACACGTTAAAGGCGGGATGCATCGACCGAAATAATTACCCAATGATTTAAAAGGCAATAGCGTTTCGGACACGGAAATGCAAAAATTATGATTGGTTTTTACAGCAAAGCATAGGAATAAAGGACAAGCCCTATGCAGTCGAAATGTCGAACAAATGTTTATCTCATTGCCATCGTTGCTCCGTGTTCTATTTAGTTTAACTAGCAGATTATGAAGGAGTCCAATTCAAGCGCATTTTAGGAAATACACTGCTCGCATAGGGGAGGACAAAATGTTCATAAATTCGTACTCCATTTCAGACGAATTTGCAAGTGTTCTGCAGAACAAAAATCGGAAAGGAATTACACACCATGGAAGCTGTTGTACGCAGCATCTCTAACTCACAGTTAAACAAACACAAGGAGTTCATACATGATTTGAATATTTTCGTGTAAAATGTTCGAGCGAGTGTGAGTATGTCTTCGTTTTGACCTGGGCATATGGCTAATGATATCAATTCGATAGCTGCATTTAAACTTTATGCAGTCCTTTTATTGGAAAACCTATCTTTGAAAATCAAAATTTGAACAAAACATGCGAGCTAACTCAAATATGTCTGGTAACGTAACACACATTGAAAGCTAATAGCTCTCCGAATAATTTTATCGTTGTGTTTATTTACATGAAAAATGACAATACAGCATAGATTTTTCTCTCTTAGCTCCTGGATTTTCATTTCAGGCTATTTAACAGTAAAGTGCTATGTCAATTCAGTATGTAAATCTTGACCATTAGACTAATATATATGCTTTTTGATTTCTGAAAGAGTACACAGTTACTCGAGGAGACTTTTTTAATGATAACCGTGATGCAATTGCAGCTGCCTGTAAATATTTCAAACCCAATCATTATATTTTTTCGGTTTTCATTTACAGTTCCTTGGTTGCGAAATGTAAAATTTAAGTTAGCCGGGTAAATTTTGAATTGTATTTGGCTGAATGCTAATTTACTCTCAAAGATGATTTATGTTAGGTTATAGAATTGAAATGTTAGGTGAAATTGGCTCAATGTCAGTTTTCTCTAATAGCTGAATAATTTTTTAAACATTATAAAGTAAAACTTTAGCTCCTGACACTTTTAATTACAACCGACGGCTACATCTTCGCATGTTCGAAATCATATCTCCGCAAATGGTTATAATTTAGACACAAAGGTCAGGCTAATCAATGATTAATTTACTGACTAGCAGAACGCCAGCTGTTTTGTCGTATTATGAAATGGCGGATTTTATTATTACCTGTTGGAATAATTGATCCTACTTTGAAAATTATTTTATTTGATTTCTTCATGTATTCTCATTTTTGTGTAATATTTATACATCGATAAAGCAAGTAATATTGAAATACGCCTCAAAAATTCTTAAGAATGCGAATCTCAATAAAATTCATATTATCGTTTCCAATTGCAATAAGAAAAAGAATTTTTAAGAGATACAAGGATGCGAGTTTGATATCACACCATTCATATTATATATACATATATATATATATATATATATATATATATATATATATATATATATATATATTATAAACATTTTTCGATATTAACGAAGCATTGTATGGCCTAAAAAAGGCAATTTATCCAAAAGACCGGTTTTGCTCATATTTAGATTACTTGACGTACTGTCCACAATTTTTCAGGGTCAGGGCTCGAACCTGGAAATGTTGTCTTGAAAGTTTGTGACTGTAACCGCTGAACCCCCTCCAGCACAATATTATGTAGAGTCACTGACACCCCAAATAAGTGTTCCAGATTCGAGTCCTGTCCCCGGCAAATTTAAAAGTGAATTTCTAGAATTTCAAATATCTTTGATGCAATCTCCTGGATGAAATGCATTTACATATTACACAACGCCTAGTTTATACTCGCATATATATATATATATGCAATGAAATTTATATCAAGATCGCGTACATTACTTTAAGAAATTTTAACACTGGCGATCAATTATCGTTTTTATGACTAGATATTCAATTGAATAATAATTTTTCAGGTATTCCTTTCTCTTCACTAATTAAAAAACCTGGGTAGCTCTTTTGAAAATATTTCTAAATGAATGTCATGTAGGCTCCAACTGTGCGAAAGCCTAAAGATAAAATATTAGTTAGTATACAATTTGCGGCAGAGTTGGTAAGTGGTTACAGTCATATAAACCGACGCGGAATTTACCAGTTTCGAGTACTTTCCGCGAAAATATTTGCACTGTATTTGAAGCGTTCCCAAATAGACGAGACCGTTCTACAGGATAAATGTTCTTTTCTACATTATGTTATGCTTATTTTCTACTTAAAAATGTATATACAAAGGCATTTGTGTTATATCAAGATAACACGCTTGAGGTCATTAATTTTCATCACTGCCCTCAAGTATTTGCGAATAAACAAAATATCGAGCCTTTTGGTAAATAAACTGAACTGGATGTGTGGCACATATAGTACTGGTCGACTCATTGATGTACATATATATATATATATATATATATATATATATATATATATATATATATATATATATATATATATATATATATGTATAATGTTCGTCTTTCCAGACTGGGACGAACGATTGTGTAATTTAAGTTAATTACTGTAAGAGCGCAAAAATGGTAGAAGCGAAGTCTCGTTAAAAAGCAAGAGCATTCTAATAATTAAATTGTCCAAAAATTTCGTTTAAAGCACATAAGATCGAACATTAAATAAAAATCCGCCAAAGATTGAAAGAAGATATTGATAATTATAATGCTAGAGGAATAAAAAAAAAGAAGATGATCAAAATATTTGTCGTTATTCATGCTTTAAAGAACAAATATGATATATACTAAAATTTTGCATCTTTAATATTTCGCGATAAAATAAATATGATTATTTTGAAATGCGAGCTTTAATAAAATTCATTGTTCCCTTCTTGTGTGCAAAAACAAAAAGAAATTTTATCAATGGTAAATTCTCCGTTTCATGCACTAGCTAAATGGCTAGTTCGTTTACTTGAACCATTACGTAAACTACTAGGTAATCATTCGGTTGCCGATTCGTTTGAGTTTGTAAACAAAATTCAAGATATAAATGTTAAAAACAAGATTATGGTATCTTTTGATGTTACGTCTTTGTTTACAAATGTTCCAATTGATGAAACCATTGACATTATAGTCAAAGCGGTAGAACACGATATATTACCATCGCCGGTGCCAGGTCAAACTCTACGCAAGCTTATCTTATTATGCACGAAAGACGTACGATTTCGTTTTAATGGAAACATCTACAAACAGACTGATGGTGTCGCAATGGGAAGCCCCTTATCTCCAGTGTTGGCTGAGATTTTTCTAGGGCACCTAGAAAATACATCATTAAAGAGTGACATAAGTAAATGTGCTCAATATATACGGTACGTGGATGATATATTTCTTGTACTTAAGAACAGGTCGCAATCACGAACATTGCTTCAAACTTTCAACAAAGCACATAAGAATATCGGTTTCACGTCAGAGCACGAGAAAGATGACTGTCTGCCTTTCCTAGATGTACTATTAAAGAAAGAAACTAATGGTAAATTAAACAGAACAATTTACCATAAACCAACATGGTCTGCACAGGTATTTGCATTACAGCAGTTTTGTACCATTTCAATATAAATTATCAACAGTTCGTGGTTGCTTTTCAAGAATTGACAGGTTGGTTAATCAAGATTCTAAAGAAAATGAATATAATAAAGCAATTAACGATTTAATGTCTAATGGCCATCCCAGACAATTAATTGAATCAATTATTAAAAGGGGAGTTAACCAGAAACAGACGTATTATGGGCCAGAAAAGAAAACGGTCTACCTGAACATCCCATTTAAGGGGGATGCAGTTTCCCGAATGGCAAAAAAGAAAGTTGAAGCAGCATTGACACGCACATTTAATGCAGCCAAACTACGAGTGTTATTTAGGGTAACACACTTGCCTTCACCAGCAATCAAAGAGAAACAGCCGTTAATGTCGATATCAAATATTATTTATCAATATACACGCGCAAGTTGTCGATCAACTTACGTAGGCCGATCGACCAGACGGTTAATTACTCGAATGAGGGAACATTGCAACTTGAACGCCTGTTTCAAATCAAATGGTGAATACACGTCTGCTATTGCGCAACACATCATCGAAACATCGCACGTGTTCTCCAGACGAAGCACTCAAAGTAATTACTAAATGCAAAAACAAAAGGGAGCTAGCCACATACGAAGCCTTATGGATAAACAAATTGCAGCCGGATTTATGTAAGCAGAAGAAGCACGTACACGCATTGAGCTTGAACTGGATGTGACGCACGCAATTTGATTGGTTTCTATTTTTCACACACTCTCTCTCTATGTTCACATATTTCTATCTTGTTTTACTTTCCAATTTTTATATAAAGATATGTTCATTTGTAGATATTTGAGAAGACCATGCGAAAGAAAATTTTCTTATATCTGATAAAATTTCTTTTTGTTTTTGCACACAAGAAGGGAACAATGAAATATGATTATATTTTTTTTCTAAATAAATACACTAATATACCACTTCTGTAGAACAGGACGAATAAATTTATTATAATCTTCCTAATTTATGATTTGTATATATTGATCAAATCCATTTTGAAATACTTGCACGAAAAAGCATCAAAATTATGATATAAAAGGACTGACAGATTTCATCCATTCAATGAAATGACCAGAGCCCAATTATAGTTGACAAAGAAGGATTAACTTGCATCGAATATGTTATTTATTGAAAATAAGAAGTGCAGCTTTTACCATTAAGTACTTTAAACAAATGTAACACATATCATCAGAACAAAGCAAAATCTTTTGCAGACAAGATAACTATACTTGATTAGTGTCGCTACTTTCATATACCTTTTCTAATTACGTCTGTATTGTGTTTAAATTATTGATTGCTGAGTGTATACCGTCTTTACAACCTTTGACCTACTCGTCTGCTTCTATTTGAATTAATTTAATACAAAATGTTTAACACAAATTACATAGTTCCAAAAAAAATATATATATATGTGTGTGTAAACAACTTCTTTCATTTATCTTGATCACGTCGTCAGTGAAAGTTTTAAAAAAATAAATGAAAGTTACATTTACTTGTGTTTAATTTTCTAAAAGTCAAGTTAAAAATATGTGCAGATTGGCAGGGCACATTATAAAGTTTTCCAATTTTGTCGTATTGTTGTAAGAATTAATGAGTCCGGTATATTTAGATAAATCATACTAATTGGAAAAACGTTCTGTAAATTAGATATCTATTCATTCTGCATTCTTGTATTATAAATATATTTATATTCTTAGTCTGTGCCAAACATTGAATAGTGTGTTGATTTTCGAAGGATTTTTTCCTTATGACAAAATGTTTACATAAAAACACAAAATAGAAACCGTTTGTAAGATTAATTTTATTTTATTTTCTGCGGTTTTGGTCTTTTTTAATGATGAACTTTCTATAATTTACAAAAATTGACGTGAAAATTGCAAATTGTAGCCTAGGTTTTCAAATGGAGAAAAAAGATCTAATTATATGTTTAATCCCTAAATTATTTTTTCTTTCGATATTCATAATTAGAATTGGTTTAACTCAAACAATTTCTTCTTAATAGTTGTTTTAATTTCAATTATTGATGTATTGAAATCAATTGTTTGATTTTGCTTCTATCTTTTAATACGGACTTCTTCATTAATTCGTTTGTGTTGATTTAATTGGGATCTCTTTTGATTTTGTCACAGGGTATTATATTTCGGGTATTGATACAAGAACTCATAAGAGACAATTCCGCAGATACCTATCTATCATCTATTGCTAGCTCCTGTAAAGCTTTATTTCAAGAACATTTGCTTGAATAAAACATGCCCTATTGAAAAAGCAAAATTCATTCATATAATTTTATTTTATTTTATTTTATTAAAATTGTCTTCGGTTTTGAAAACATTTTTAATTCATTTGCTGCATTCTTCTATTTACTGAATTTTTTAAATTACAAACCTGTCATATCTGCTCTAAACAAAGCCCCTTAAGCGTCCTCTCATCTGGTTGTCTTTCAATTATTGAATATTTGGCCTAATTCGATGGCGTCATGTCCATCGATTGTGTTGACTAAAGCAGTTTTGTGATGGAAAATAAGTGAAGGCCTGTTGTTCCGAAGTTACCAACTTACCCATTATGACACAATTTCGAACGCATATGCGGGTGCGCAAATGCTGTCGATATAAATCTAATCATTATCGTACTCATTTTGCGCCGATGACACTTATTAAACTTCAACTCAAGAAGACTCAACTTCGTTAGTTTATTTTCTGAGTATTCTTTTTAATTATGCACCAATTACAAGAGTGCTTTTGTTGTTCCGCGATTCTTTCAAGTAAAATAATATTAAAGGTTACAATTATATATATATATATATATATATATATATATATATATATATATATATATCACAATCTTATGACGTCCAATTGAAATTTGATCAATTTCAAACACTAATTTGTAATTCTTCTCAATTTCCATATCAATGAAGCCAAATTTACTAAATGTATTAGAAATTCTGAAACGTATATTGACTTTCCACGAACACATCATTTGGTGAATTACCTTATGCCAATGTTATGCTAATTATAATTACACATTCCCCTATTTTTATATTGTGTGAGTTTATAGTTAATATAGCGTATGAGTCGCAAAAAGATTACATTAATTTGAAAAAAAATTGTTTTTTGCGTTTTTGTTAATGGCCTTCGCCAAATACACTTAGCACTTTACATTACAAGCCCATAACTACGTTTAACTTATACACGCGGATATTTATACAGCTATTTCACCAAATTGTTTGTTTTGATCTGGCAAATAACATACACTGAGTTTGGTTTATGGCATTGACAGTTATACAGAAATATATTTTCTGGTGATTTCTAAAGAATGCATTATTAATTACAGTGCACTTTTGAAATGTCACAGACTTTACGCTTTCGCGAAAAATTATGTTCGCAGTTTGAAGAAATGAAATAAGCATGTAGACGGATATTTAATGTTTCTAAAACTACGCTTTCCAGGATAAATTTTTATTAATATGAAATTTCATTTTTTGAGAAAAATCTATTTAGGATATTAAAACTTTTGAAATTGTTTAAGGTCATTTCACAATTCAATTCATCTTATATATTTAAAATCTTTGTTCTAATCTTTTGAAGTTTCGAATAAGGGAATGTTTTAATTTAATTAGCTTAATTAGAGTTTGTCCTCTATAGGTGAACTTTACATAATTTAATAAAAAACCTCAATACTGAAATATAATAAATTACGTCATGCAGTAATTTATGAATTCCTGCGTTAAAGTGTAAAGGTTTCTTTGTTAATTTTGATTTTCTCCTTAAAATATACCTGCTTTCTATACATGACTTAATGCACATTTCTTTCAGCTAACTTTTGGCATGGGAATGATGCTTATATGAATCGTGCTAAAAAAAGTTGGAGTTTATAACGCTGATGGGGAGGTGATGATGATTCAGTTACTGTCAGACTATGTTGTCGATATTCGAAAGGAAATAAATTATTTCTTTTTCAATCAAACCTTTCGGTAGGTAAAGAAATGAAAAATGATCTCTGAACTGCCATTCTAGTCAAGGAGTTTTTCGTGAAAACGAAAAAACGCGCATGATTCAACTTGCAAATAAAGATTAAGCGTGATATCATTGTTTGCGATTTCACATCAGATGCAAAAGAAATATTACTAACCATACCGTTCTTTTAATTTACTATATGACACTAATCTTCAGGAATTTATGGATATTTACTAGTTCAAGCTAATATGGAGCAGTATAAATAAGTGATGAATAATTATTTATTAAATTGGTTTTATTTAAAATATTCCAAATAATTAATAAATGAACAACGAGAAAAAGTTTGGGCTTGTTTAACAAATGAGGTATATGGTAAATAAGCGGAAAAGTATGAAAATAAAATGATAATCTCAGGGCAATTAGCGTTTTAATGAAAATTGAGGCCATAAAAATCATTAATAACCATGGACAAGCGCATAGATATACGGTTTCATGTGTCAAATCAGATTTATTGTTTTCAATCTACCTTCATTCAAAATATGGAACTTCTTCAGATCCGTAGCAAGAAGAACAAACAATAGGACAAATAATGTTTAATTTCTAAATAATTTTTACGTATTTAATGAATTGCTTAATTTAAAATAAACCAACTCATGAATGTCAATTCAAAACTAGTGGTTTATTAAAAACAAAAATAAAATAATAGAAGCAATTCCAAATTTTATTAGTTTCAGTAAAGTAATGAAATTGTTGATGTACAGTATAATTTAACAGAAAATAACATTTATGCCTAGATTCACAGGAGAAAGTACACATGTATTATTTGTCATTATTTAGGTAAGCTTAATTGTTGACAAATAATGCATTTTTATTTCAAGTATACAATTAAACAATGAAATGCAAAAATTAAGTTTGAGAAATTTATTTATATTTTTTCTATCACTTTCTATTACAGAAGGCTCACTACCGACTAGTTTCCTAAATTTAATTTTCTCTTTATCGTCTAATTTTGATTTGGTCGTGAGAGAACTGTATAAATTTATTAAAATACTTTTAAAAGGATTTCTTGTTTTAAAAAAAATCATTTCCGCTCATATTGTTGTTTGTCTTTAAATTTGCCAATCGTGATTCAATTCCCGGGGTTTATAAAAGAGAATAACATCTGCACGAGCTGATAACTGTAGAGGATGTAACCGGGCGTCTGTCGTATGTATTTCACCACATACTAATAATATTATTCAAAAAGTATACATGCTCTTGAGTACATGCGGCAATTCGATTGTCTCCAAATTTAAAGTATCTTGTTCTCGATATGATACCATAATCTTTGATTCACTTGTCAACCAGGTTTGCCTTATTTATTAGGAAATAAATGCTCATCTAGATAGCCGGTTTTGGGTTACACTTTTCTCGCTTAAATTTGGCTGGTACTGATTTTAAGATTATTATTTTATAAAGGCATTAATTTTGATCATGTATTTTCCCGACCGCCTATCGTATAAGTAGTTTTTTTCTGGTTAGGTTATTTTTTTACTTGTACACTTGCAGATTTCATCATTCGGTATTTTATGAACAAAAAATTTTGAGCTGTCAAATTAACAATAATTGATTTTCGCGGGAATGAATGGATTATTGCTAATGCCATCTATGACATGATAATTTTCTGAAAATTAAACTGGTTTCGTTTTTAAAAATTTGATGACCCGGGTAACGATGCTTCAGAGTTTTTAGGCTATTAATTTGGAATAAATACTGTTATCGCACAGTCTTCAACATTATTTTTGATAGTTTCTATTGATATTTGGATCGGCAAATCGGACATCTTTTTGCGTCCATTGAAATATCAGCCAACAAGTAAGAAGGATAATTTGTTGTTAACGTGTGTTTACATTATCAACACAACAAAAGTAGTTTCACAAGAAAAAAAAACAGATCAAAGATGTTGAGATACTTTTGCTTTATAAGCTTGGACTTTGCAAAGCTACACAAATTTTTGTTCAGTCATTACATAGCACACACTAATTCAAAATGTCTGTGTAAAGTCCTGGTTTTAAAATTTTATCAACTATGTCGTATTTTTTGTCTAGACTAAAGCCAAATGAGACAGGTTTTTGTGGCTATTTCTGGTCTATTGTTGAGATCAACTGTATGATATTGTGACTTATTTATCGGCTATTGAGCAGAAAGGTTAAATCGTAAATGAAGGTAAAATAATCGAAATGAAAAAAGTTATTTATTAGCTAATTGCATCAATATATAAGGCTAACATCACAATTATAGAATCTGTTAAACAACCAATGTTTGCGCGGGTGGTGGTAACAATTCTTTACGCCAAGTTTGCGTGCTTGACGAAAAAAAATCCCAATGTATTTAACCAGTCGTCGAACAACATAACAAATCCCTAATAAATAGATAATATTGTAATTTTGATCCTTGATAGACAATTTTTCGTTGTACTCTGATAATGGTCACGGAAGCTCGAAACGCGTGAGTGCGCGAGACAGGCGTTAGTTTTTCGGAGACTTTGTTAGATACAATGGGATTGGTGTTTTCTTTCAATCTCGCAAACTTGATGTAAATAAAATTAAACTGTTATTTGAGGTGCGCGTAATTCTACATTTAATTGTAACGACCGGAAGTTCGCCCCTAGGGGATGCCATTGGTTGGGATTACTTCTTTCTGTCGTTGCCAAGACCACGAATTCACCTGAAAAATGTACCTGGATCACCTCGTAACCATTTAAATGTTTCTCAGTTCATCGAGATCTTACTCTGGCCTATTAAATGGACAAATCATTGAAAGCTATTAGGCTCAGTTTATCAACAAATCCTGTCTATGCGTTTATATAATGTAACATGGAAACATACCATATTTTTTACATATACCTTGCCAGATGTGTTTGACCTTGCTTCAGAAAAAATTTCAGATAGGCCATTCGACAACTTTTAATTTATCATTTGTAAACGACTTTACAAAGTAAGTTTATCTAAATGTATTTTTAATACTTTTTGTGAAATTGTGCCAATAATGACATGCGGAAAATGGATGCTGATTGTTGTTTAATTATCTGAATAATTTTATAGAAAATATAATTTTCCTTAAATACATATGAACTTTTTCAATGTTAAGTATTTCCGTATAAATTTTATTCTAAATGTATGCAAAATTACGGAACATTAGATAAAATTATTACAGCTAAAATTTTATGATACGTAATTTTAAAACAGGATAAGATTATTTATTTATAAGTAAATTACACCTGCAAAAACCCTTAGTTGCGAGAAAAGAAAATATGCGAAATAAAATAATTGCTTATTTCAAACAGATACATTACGAGAAAATAGACGATTTTAACTAATCTGATAACAACTTTTTATGCCTAAATACACAACCAGTTTCTCAAATAAATTTTCTGTTATAAGAATCATACCTCGAAGCTGTCTTTGTTAATTTGTAAGTAATCACTGTTATTTATCAAATAGGTGACTCGCTAAAAATAAGGAAAGACGAATCTACTGGTAAATGTCCATGCCTGGTAAGATGGTATGGAAAAAACATTTTACTGATATGTCTCTTATAGACGGCAGAATCGTTTATAAAGAGTTTCGTTTTAGAAACATATAAAATTTAAGGGAATGCATTCGCCAAGTGAAACAGACGACTTCGTAAATATTTCTTTATTTTGTCACTTAAGGCAGAGAACAGAGAATGGAATATAATTACAAAACCATCGAATAATTTAAGGAAATGTAGTCACCAAATGAATCAGGCGACTTCTAAAATGCTTCTTTATTCGATCACTTAAGACTGAGAACGGAAATTGAGTTTCTTTGGAGAACCATCGAACAAATTAAAGGAATACAGTCGCAAAATGAATGAAGCTTCTTCGTAAATGACTCTTTTGTCGATAATTCAAGTCTGAGAACGGAAAAGAGTTTCGTTTTAGAAACATATAAAATTTAAGGGAATGCATTCGCCAAGTGAAACAGACGACTTCGTAAATATTTCTTTATTTTGTCACTTAAGGCAGAGAACAGAGAATGGAATATAATTACAAAACCATCGAATAATTTAAGGAAATGTAGTCACCAAATGAATCAGGCGACTTCTAAAATGCTTCTTTATTCGATCACTTAAGACTGAGAACGGAAATTGAGTTTCTTTGGAGAACCATCGAACAAATTAAAGGAATACAGTCGCAAAATGAATGAAGCTTCTTCGTAAATGACTCTTTTGTCGATAATTCAAGTCTGAGAACGGAAAAGAGTTTCGTTTTAGAAACATATAAAATTTAAGGGAATGCATTCGCCAAGTGAAACAGACGACTTCGTAAATATTTCTTTATTTTGTCACTTAAGGCAGAGAACAGAGAATGGAATATAATTACAAAACCATCGAATAATTTAAGGAAATGTAGTCACCAAATGAATCAGGCGACTTCTAAAATGCTTCTTTATTCGATCACTTAAGACTGAGAACGGAAATTGAGTTTCTTTGGAGAACCATCGAACAAATTAAAGGAATACAGTCGCAAAATGAATGAAGCTTCTTCGTAAATGACTCTTTTGTCGATAATTCAAGTCTGAGAACGGAAAAGAGTTTCGTTTTAGAAACATATAAAATTTAAGGGAATGCATTCGCCAAGTGAAACAGACGACTTCGTAAATATTTCTTTATTTTGTCACTTAAGGCAGAGAACAGAGAATGGAATATAATTACAAAACCATCGAATAATTTAAGGAAATGTAGTCACCAAATGAATCAGGCGACTTCTAAAATGCTTCTTTATTCGATCACTTAAGACTGAGAACGGAAATTGAGTTTCTTTAGAGAACCATCGAACAAATTAAAGGAATACAGTCGCAAAATGAATGAAGCTTCTTCGTAAATGACTCTTTTGTCGATAATTCAAGTCTGAGAACGGAAAAGAGTTTCGTTTTAGAAACATATAAAATTTAAGGGAATGCATTCGCCAAGTGAAACAGACGACTTCGTAAATATTTCTTTATTTTGTCACTTAAGGCAGAGAACAGAGAATGGAATATAATTACAAAACCATCGAATAATTTAAGGAAATGTAGTCACCAAATGAATCAGGCGACTTCTAAAATGCTTCTTTATTCGATCACTTAAGACTGAGAACGGAAATTGAGTTTCTTTAGAGAACCATCGAACAAATTAAAGGAATACAGTCGCAAAATGAATGAAGCTTCTTCGTAAATGACTCTTTTGTCGATAATTCAAGTCTGAGAACGGAAAAGAGTTTCGTTTTAGAAACATATAAAATTTAAGGGAATGCATTCGCCAAGTGAAACAGACGACTTCGTAAATATTTCTTTATTTTGTCACTTAAGGCAGAGAACAGAGAATGGAATATAATTACAAAACCATCGAATAATTTAAGGAAATGTAGTCACCAAATGAATCAGGCGACTTCTAAAATGCTTCTTTATTCGATCACTTAAGACTGAGAACGGAAATTGAGTTTCTTTAGAGAACCATCGAACAAATTAAAGGAATACAGTCGCAAAATGAATGAAGCTTCTTCGTAAATGACTCTTTTGTCGATAATTCAAGTCTGAGAACGGAAAAGAGTTTCGTTTTAGAAACATATAAAATTTAAGGGAATGCATTCGCCAAGTGAAACAGACGACTTCGTAAATATTTCTTTATTTTGTCACTTAAGGCAGAGAACAGAGAATGGAATATAATTACAAAACCATCGAATAATTTAAGGAAATGTAGTCACCAAATGAATCAGGCGACTTCTAAAATGCTTCTTTATTCGATCACTTAAGACTGAGAACGGAAATTGAGTTTCTTTAGAGAACCATCGAACAAATTAAAGGAATACAGTCGCAAAATGAATGAAGCTTCTTCGTAAATGACTCTTTTGTCGATAATTCAAGTCTGAGAACGGAAAAGAGTTTCGTTTTAGAAACATATAAAATTTAAGGGAATGCATTCGCCAAGTGAAACAGACGACTTCGTAAATATTTCTTTATTTTGTCACTTAAGGCAGAGAACAGAGAATGGAATATAATTACAAAACCATCGAATAATTTAAGGAAATGTAGTCACCAAATGAATCAGGCGACTTCTAAAATGCTTCTTTATTCGATCACTTAAGACTGAGAACGGAAATTGAGTTTCTTTAGAGAACCATCGAACAAATTAAAGGAATACAGTCGCAAAATGAATGAAGCTTCTTCGTAAATGACTCTTTTGTCGATAATTCAAGTCTGAGAACGGAAAAGAGTTTCGTTTTAGAAACATATAAAATTTAAGGGAATGCATTCGCCAAGTGAAACAGACGACTTCGTAAATATTTCTTTATTTTGTCACTTAAGGCAGAGAACAGAGAATGGAATATAATTACAAAACCATCGAATAATTTAAGGAAATGTAGTCACCAAATGAATCAGGCGACTTCTAAAATGCTTCTTTATTCGATCACTTAAGACTGAGAACGGAAATTGAGTTTCTTTAGAGAACCATCGAACAAATTAAAGGAATACAGTCGCAAAATGAATGAAGCTTCTTCGTAAATGACTCTTTTGTCGATAATTCAAGTCTGAGAACGGAAAAGAGTTTCGTTTTAGAAACATATAAAATTTAAGGGAATGCATTCGCCAAGTGAAACAGACGACTTCGTAAATATTTCTTTATTTTGTCACTTAAGGCAGAGAACAGAGAATGGAATATAATTACAAAACCATCGAATAATTTAAGGAAATGTAGTCACCAAATGAATCAGGCGACTTCTAAAATGCTTCTTTATTCGATCACTTAAGACTGAGAACGGAAATTGAGTTTCTTTAGAGAACCATCGAACAAATTAAAGGAATACAGTCGCAAAATGAATGAAGCTTCTTCGTAAATGACTCTTTTGTCGATAATTCAAGTCTGAGAACGGAAAAGAGTTTCGTTTTAGAAACATATAAAATTTAAGGGAATGCATTCGCCAAGTGAAACAGACGACTTCGTAAATATTTCTTTATTTTGTCACTTAAGGCAGAGAACAGAGAATGGAATATAATTACAAAACCATCGAATAATTTAAGGAAATGTAGTCACCAAATGAATCAGGCGACTTCTAAAATGCTTCTTTATTCGATCACTTAAGACTGAGAACGGAAATTGAGTTTCTTTAGAGAACCATCGAACAAATTAAAGGAATACAGTCGCAAAATGAATGAAGCTTCTTCGTAAATGACTCTTTTGTCGATAATTCAAGTCTGAGAACGGAAAAGAGTTTCGTTTTAGAAACATATAAAATTTAAGGGAATGCATTCGCCAAGTGAAACAGACGACTTCGTAAATATTTCTTTATTTTGTCACTTAAGGCAGAGAACAGAGAATGGAATATAATTACAAAACCATCGAATAATTTAAGGAAATGTAGTCACCAAATGAATCAGGCGACTTCTAAAATGCTTCTTTATTCGATCACTTAAGACTGAGAACGGAAATTGAGTTTCTTTAGAGAACCATCGAACAAATTAAAGGAATACAGTCGCAAAATGAATGAAGCTTCTTCGTAAATGACTCTTTTGTCGATAATTCAAGTCTGAGAACGGAAAAGAGTTTCGTTTTAGAAACATATAAAATTTAAGGGAATGCATTCGCCAAGTGAAACAGACGACTTCGTAAATATTTCTTTATTTTGTCACTTAAGGCAGAGAACAGAGAATGGAATATAATTACAAAACCATCGAATAATTTAAGGAAATGTAGTCACCAAATGAATCAGGCGACTTCTAAAATGCTTCTTTATTCGATCACTTAAGACTGAGAACGGAAATTGAGTTTCTTTAGAGAACCATCGAACAAATTAAAGGAATACAGTCGCAAAATGAATGAAGCTTCTTCGTAAATGACTCTTTTGTCGATAATTCAAGTCTGAGAACGGAAAAGAGTTTCGTTTTAGAAACATATAAAATTTAAGGGAATGCATTCGCCAAGTGAAACAGACGACTTCGTAAATATTTCTTTATTTTGTCACTTAAGGCAGAGAACAGAGAATGGAATATAATTACAAAACCATCGAATAATTTAAGGAAATGTAGTCACCAAATGAATCAGGCGACTTCTAAAATGCTTCTTTATTCGATCACTTAAGACTGAGAACGGAAATTGAGTTTCTTTAGAGAACCATCGAACAAATTAAAGGAATACAGTCGCAAAATGAATGAAGCTTCTTCGTAAATGACTCTTTTGTCGATAATTCAAGTCTGAGAACGGAAAAGAGTTTCGTTTTAGAAACATATAAAATTTAAGGGAATGCATTCGCCAAGTGAAACAGACGACTTCGTAAATATTTCTTTATTTTGTCACTTAAGGCAGAGAACAGAGAATGGAATATAATTACAAAACCATCGAATAATTTAAGGAAATGTAGTCACCAAATGAATCAGGCGACTTCTAAAATGCTTCTTTATTCGATCACTTAAGACTGAGAACGGAAATTGAGTTTCTTTAGAGAACCATCGAACAAATTAAAGGAATACAGTCGCAAAATGAATGAAGCTTCTTCGTAAATGACTCTTTTGTCGATAATTCAAGTCTGAGAACGGAAAAGAGTTTCGTTTTAGAAACATATAAAATTTAAGGGAATGCATTCGCCAAGTGAAACAGACGACTTCGTAAATATTTCTTTATTTTGTCACTTAAGGCAGAGAACAGAGAATGGAATATAATTACAAAACCATCGAATAATTTAAGGAAATGTAGTCACCAAATGAATCAGGCGACTTCTAAAATGCTTCTTTATTCGATCACTTAAGACTGAGAACGGAAATTGAGTTTCTTTAGAGAACCATCGAACAAATTAAAGGAATACAGTCGCAAAATGAATGAAGCTTCTTCGTAAATGACTCTTTTGTCGATAATTCAAGTCTGAGAACGGAAAAGAGTTTCGTTTTAGAAACATATAAAATTTAAGGGAATGCATTCGCCAAGTGAAACAGACGACTTCGTAAATATTTCTTTATTTTGTCACTTAAGGCAGAGAACAGAGAATGGAATATAATTACAAAACCATCGAATAATTTAAGGAAATGTAGTCACCAAATGAATCAGGCGACTTCTAAAATGCTTCTTTATTCGATCACTTAAGACTGAGAACGGAAATTGAGTTTCTTTAGAGAACCATCGAACAAATTAAAGGAATACAGTCGCAAAATGAATGAAGCTTCTTCGTAAATGACTCTTTTGTCGATAATTCAAGTCTGAGAACGGAAAAGAGTTTCGTTTTAGAAACATATAAAATTTAAGGGAATGCATTCGCCAAGTGAAACAGACGACTTCGTAAATATTTCTTTATTTTGTCACTTAAGGCAGAGAACAGAGAATGGAATATAATTACAAAACCATCGAATAATTTAAGGAAATGTAGTCACCAAATGAATCAGGCGACTTCTAAAATGCTTCTTTATTCGATCACTTAAGACTGAGAACGGAAATTGAGTTTCTTTAGAGAACCATCGAACAAATTAAAGGAATACAGTCGCAAAATGAATGAAGCTTCTTCGTAAATGACTCTTTTGTCGATAATTCAAGTCTGAGAACGGAAAAGAGTTTCGTTTTAGAAACATATAAAATTTAAGGGAATGCATTCGCCAAGTGAAACAGACGACTTCGTAAATATTTCTTTATTTTGTCACTTAAGGCAGAGAACAGAGAATGGAATATAATTACAAAACCATCGAATAATTTAAGGAAATGTAGTCACCAAATGAATCAGGCGACTTCTAAAATGCTTCTTTATTCGATCACTTAAGACTGAGAACGGAAATTGAGTTTCTTTAGAGAACCATCGAACAAATTAAAGGAATACAGTCGCAAAATGAATGAAGCTTCTTCGTAAATGACTCTTTTGTCGATAATTCAAGTCTGAGAACGGAAAAGAGTTTCGTTTTAGAAACATATAAAATTTAAGGGAATGCATTCGCCAAGTGAAACAGACGACTTCGTAAATATTTCTTTATTTTGTCACTTAAGGCAGAGAACAGAGAATGGAATATAATTACAAAACCATCGAATAATTTAAGGAAATGTAGTCACCAAATGAATCAGGCGACTTCTAAAATGCTTCTTTATTCGATCACTTAAGACTGAGAACGGAAATTGAGTTTCTTTAGAGAACCATCGAACAAATTAAAGGAATACAGTCGCAAAATGAATGAAGCTTCTTCGTAAATGACTCTTTTGTCGATAATTCAAGTCTGAGAACGGAAAAGAGTTTCGTTTTAGAAACATATAAAATTTAAGGGAATGCATTCGCCAAGTGAAACAGACGACTTCGTAAATATTTCTTTATTTTGTCACTTAAGGCAGAGAACAGAGAATGGAATATAATTACAAAACCATCGAATAATTTAAGGAAATGTAGTCACCAAATGAATCAGGCGACTTCTAAAATGCTTCTTTATTCGATCACTTAAGACTGAGAACGGAAATTGAGTTTCTTTAGAGAACCATCGAACAAATTAAAGGAATACAGTCGCAAAATGAATGAAGCTTCTTCGTAAATGACTCTTTTGTCGATAATTCAAGTCTGAGAACGGAAAAGAGTTTCGTTTTAGAAACATATAAAATTTAAGGGAATGCATTCGCCAAGTGAAACAGACGACTTCGTAAATATTTCTTTATTTTGTCACTTAAGGCAGAGAACAGAGAATGGAATATAATTACAAAACCATCGAATAATTTAAGGAAATGTAGTCACCAAATGAATCAGGCGACTTCTAAAATGCTTCTTTATTCGATCACTTAAGACTGAGAACGGAAATTGAGTTTCTTTAGAGAACCATCGAACAAATTAAAGGAATACAGTCGCAAAATGAATGAAGCTTCTTCGTAAATGACTCTTTTGTCGATAATTCAAGTCTGAGAACGGAAAAGAGTTTCGTTTTAGAAACATATAAAATTTAAGGGAATGCATTCGCCAAGTGAAACAGACGACTTCGTAAATATTTCTTTATTTTGTCACTTAAGGCAGAGAACAGAGAATGGAATATAATTACAAAACCATCGAATAATTTAAGGAAATGTAGTCACCAAATGAATCAGGCGACTTCTAAAATGCTTCTTTATTCGATCACTTAAGACTGAGAACGGATATTGAGTTTCTTTAGAGAACCATCGAACAAATTAAAGGAATACAGTCGCAAAATGAATGAAGCTTCTTCGTAAATGACTCTTTTGTCGATAATTCAAGTCTGAGAACGGAAAAGAGTTTCGTTTTAGAAACATATAAAATTTAAGGGAATGCATTCGCCAAGTGAAACAGACGACTTCGTAAATATTTCTTTATTTTGTCACTTAAGACAGAGAACAGAGAATGGAATATAATTACAAAACCATCGAATAATTTAAGGAAATGTAGTCACCAAATGAATCAGGCGACTTCTAAAATGCTTCTTTATTCGATCACTTAAGACTGAGAACGGAAATTGAGTTTCTTTAGAGAACCATCGAACAAATTAAAGGAATACAGTCGCAAAATGAATGAAGCTTCTTCGTAAATGACTCTTTTGTCGATAATTCAAGTCTGAGAACGGAAAAGAGTTTCGTTTTAGAAACATATAAAATTTAAGGGAATGCATTCGCCAAGTGAAACAGACGACTTCGTAAATATTTCTTTATTTTGTCACTTAAGGCAGAGAACAGAGAATGGAATATAATTACAAAACCATCGAATAATTTAAGGAAATGTAGTCACCAAATGAATCAGGCGACTTCTAAAATGCTTCTTTATTCGATCACTTAAGACTGAGAACGGAAATTGAGTTTCTTTAGAGAACCATCGAACAAATTAAAGGAATACAGTCGCAAAATGAATGAAGCTTCTTCGTAAATGACTCTTTTGTCGATAATTCAAGTCTGAGAACGGAAAAGAGTTTCGTTTTAGAAACATATAAAATTTAAGGGAATGCATTCGCCAAGTGAAACAGACGACTTCGTAAATATTTCTTTATTTTGTCACTTAAGGCAGAGAACAGAGAATGGAATATAATTACAAAACCATCGAATAATTTAAGGAAATGTAGTCACCAAATGAATCAGGCGACTTCTAAAATGCTTCTTTATTCGATCACTTAAGACTGAGAACGGAAATTGAGTTTCTTTAGAGAACCATCGAACAAATTAAAGGAATACAGTCGCAAAATGAATGAAGCTTCTTCGTAAATGACTCTTTTGTCGATAATTCAAGTCTGAGAACGGAAAAGAGTTTCGTTTTAGAAACATATAAAATTTAAGGGAATGCATTCGCCAAGTGAAACAGACGACTTCGTAAATATTTCTTTATTTTGTCACTTAAGGCAGAGAACAGAGAATGGAATATAATTACAAAACCATCGAATAATTTAAGGAAATGTAGTCACCAAATGAATCAGGCGACTTCTAAAATGCTTCTTTATTCGATCACTTAAGACTGAGAACGGAAATTGAGTTTCTTTAGAGAACCATCGAACAAATTAAAGGAATACAGTCGCAAAATGAATGAAGCTTCTTCGTAAATGACTCTTTTGTCGATAATTCAAGTCTGAGAACGGAAAAGAGTTTCGTTTTAGAAACATATAAAATTTAAGGGAATGCATTCGCCAAGTGAAACAGACGACTTCGTAAATATTTCTTTATTTTGTCACTTAAGGCAGAGAACAGAGAATGGAATATAATTACAAAACCATCGAATAATTTAAGGAAATGTAGTCACCAAATGAATCAGGCGACTTCTAAAATGCTTCTTTATTCGATCACTTAAGACTGAGAACGGAAATTGAGTTTCTTTAGAGAACCATCGAACAAATTAAAGGAATACAGTCGCAAAATGAATGAAGCTTCTTCGTAAATGACTCTTTTGTCGATAATTCAAGTCTGAGAACGGAAAAGAGTTTCGTTTTAGAAACATATAAAATTTAAGGGAATGCATTCGCCAAGTGAAACAGACGACTTCGTAAATATTTCTTTATTTTGTCACTTAAGGCAGAGAACAGAGAATGGAATATAATTACAAAACCATCGAATAATTTAAGGAAATGTAGTCACCAAATGAATCAGGCGACTTCTAAAATGCTTCTTTATTCGATCACTTAAGACTGAGAACGGAAATTGAGTTTCTTTAGAGAACCATCGAACAAATTAAAGGAATACAGTCGCAAAATGAATGAAGCTTCTTCGTAAATGACTCTTTTGTCGATAATTCAAGTCTGAGAACGGAAAAGAGTTTCGTTTTAGAAACATATAAAATTTAAGGGAATGCATTCGCCAAGTGAAACAGACGACTTCGTAAATATTTCTTTATTTTGTCACTTAAGGCAGAGAACAGAGAATGGAATATAATTACAAAACCATCGAATAATTTAAGGAAATGTAGTCACCAAATGAATCAGGCGACTTCTAAAATGCTTCTTTATTCGATCACTTAAGACTGAGAACGGAAATTGAGTTTCTTTAGAGAACCATCGAACAAATTAAAGGAATACAGTCGCAAAATGAATGAAGCTTCTTCGTAAATGACTCTTTTGTCGATAATTCAAGTCTGAGAACGGAAAAGAGTTTCGTTTTAGAAACATATAAAATTTAAGGGAATGCATTCGCCAAGTGAAACAGACGACTTCGTAAATATTTCTTTATTTTGTCACTTAAGGCAGAGAACAGAGAATGGAATATAATTACAAAACCATCGAATAATTTAAGGAAATGTAGTCACCAAATGAATCAGGCGACTTCTAAAATGCTTCTTTATTCGATCACTTAAGACTGAGAACGGAAATTGAGTTTCTTTAGAGAACCATCGAACAAATTAAAGGAATACAGTCGCAAAATGAATGAAGCTTCTTCGTAAATGACTCTTTTGTCGATAATTCAAGTCTGAGAACGGAAAAGAGTTTCGTTTTAGAAACATATAAAATTTAAGGGAATGCATTCGCCAAGTGAAACAGACGACTTCGTAAATATTTCTTTATTTTGTCACTTAAGGCAGAGAACAGAGAATGGAATATAATTACAAAACCATCGAATAATTTAAGGAAATGTAGTCACCAAATGAATCAGGCGACTTCTAAAATGCTTCTTTATTCGATCACTTAAGACTGAGAACGGAAATTGAGTTTCTTTAGAGAACCATCGAACAAATTAAAGGAATACAGTCGCAAAATGAATGAAGCTTCTTCGTAAATGACTCTTTTGTCGATAATTCAAGTCTGAGAACGGAAAAGAGTTTCGTTTTAGAAACATATAAAATTTAAGGGAATGCATTCGCCAAGTGAAACAGACGACTTCGTAAATATTTCTTTATTTTGTCACTTAAGGCAGAGAACAGAGAATGGAATATAATTACAAAACCATCGAATAATTTAAGGAAATGTAGTCACCAAATGAATCAGGCGACTTCTAAAATGCTTCTTTATTCGATCACTTAAGACTGAGAACGGAAATTGAGTTTCTTTAGAGAACCATCGAACAAATTAAAGGAATACAGTCGCAAAATGAATGAAGCTTCTTCGTAAATGACTCTTTTGTCGATAATTCAAGTCTGAGAACGGAAAAGAGTTTCGTTTTAGAAACATATAAAATTTAAGGGAATGCATTCGCCAAGTGAAACAGACGACTTCGTAAATATTTCTTTATTTTGTCACTTAAGGCAGAGAACAGAGAATGGAATATAATTACAAAACCATCGAATAATTTAAGGAAATGTAGTCACCAAATGAATCAGGCGACTTCTAAAATGCTTCTTTATTCGATCACTTAAGACTGAGAACGGAAATTGAGTTTCTTTAGAGAACCATCGAACAAATTAAAGGAATACAGTCGCAAAATGAATGAAGCTTCTTCGTAAATGACTCTTTTGTCGATAATTCAAGTCTGAGAACGGAAAAGAGTTTCGTTTTAGAAACATATAAAATTTAAGGGAATGCATTCGCCAAGTGAAACAGACGACTTCGTAAATATTTCTTTATTTTGTCACTTAAGGCAGAGAACAGAGAATGGAATATAATTACAAAACCATCGAATAATTTAAGGAAATGTAGTCACCAAATGAATCAGGCGACTTCTAAAATGCTTCTTTATTCGATCACTTAAGACTGAGAACGGAAATTGAGTTTCTTTAGAGAACCATCGAACAAATTAAAGGAATACAGTCGCAAAATGAATGAAGCTTCTTCGTAAATGACTCTTTTGTCGATAATTCAAGTCTGAGAACGGAAAAGAGTTTCGTTTTAGAAACATATAAAATTTAAGGGAATGCATTCGCCAAGTGAAACAGACGACTTCGTAAATATTTCTTTATTTTGTCACTTAAGGCAGAGAACAGAGAATGGAATATAATTACAAAACCATCGAATAATTTAAGGAAATGTAGTCACCAAATGAATCAGGCGACTTCTAAAATGCTTCTTTATTCGATCACTTAAGACTGAGAACGGAAATTGAGTTTCTTTAGAGAACCATCGAACAAATTAAAGGAATACAGTCGCAAAATGAATGAAGCTTCTTCGTAAATGACTCTTTTGTCGATAATTCAAGTCTGAGAACGGAAAAGAGTTTCGTTTTAGAAACATATAAAATTTAAGGGAATGCATTCGCCAAGTGAAACAGACGACTTCGTAAATATTTCTTTATTTTGTCACTTAAGGCAGAGAACAGAGAATGGAATATAATTACAAAACCATCGAATAATTTAAGGAAATGTAGTCACCAAATGAATCAGGCGACTTCTAAAATGCTTCTTTATTCGATCACTTAAGACTGAGAACGGAAATTGAGTTTCTTTAGAGAACCATCGAACAAATTAAAGGAATACAGTCGCAAAATGAATGAAGCTTCTTCGTAAATGACTCTTTTGTCGATAATTCAAGTCTGAGAACGGAAAAGAGTTTCGTTTTAGAAACATATAAAATTTAAGGGAATGCATTCGCCAAGTGAAACAGACGACTTCGTAAATATTTCTTTATTTTGTCACTTAAGGCAGAGAACAGAGAATGGAATATAATTACAAAACCATCGAATAATTTAAGGAAATGTAGTCACCAAATGAATCAGGCGACTTCTAAAATGCTTCTTTATTCGATCACTTAAGACTGAGAACGGAAATTGAGTTTCTTTAGAGAACCATCGAACAAATTAAAGGAATACAGTCGCAAAATGAATGAAGCTTCTTCGTAAATGACTCTTTTGTCGATAATTCAAGTCTGAGAACGGAAAAGAGTTTCGTTTTAGAAACATATAAAATTTAAGGGAATGCATTCGCCAAGTGAAACAGACGACTTCGTAAATATTTCTTTATTTTGTCACTTAAGGCAGAGAACAGAGAATGGAATATAATTACAAAACCATCGAATAATTTAAGGAAATGTAGTCACCAAATGAATCAGGCGACTTCTAAAATGCTTCTTTATTCGATCACTTAAGACTGAGAACGGAAATTGAGTTTCTTTAGAGAACCATCGAACAAATTAAAGGAATACAGTCGCAAAATGAATGAAGCTTCTTCGTAAATGACTCTTTTGTCGATAATTCAAGTCTGAGAACGGAAAAGAGTTTCGTTTTAGAAACATATAAAATTTAAGGGAATGCATTCGCCAAGTGAAACAGACGACTTCGTAAATATTTCTTTATTTTGTCACTTAAGGCAGAGAACAGAGAATGGAATATAATTACAAAACCATCGAATAATTTAAGGAAATGTAGTCACCAAATGAATCAGGCGACTTCTAAAATGCTTCTTTATTCGATCACTTAAGACTGAGAACGGAAATTGAGTTTCTTTAGAGAACCATCGAACAAATTAAAGGAATACAGTCGCAAAATGAATGAAGCTTCTTCGTAAATGACTCTTTTGTCGATAATTCAAGTCTGAGAACGGAAAAGAGTTTCGTTTTAGAAACATATAAAATTTAAGGGAATGCATTCGCCAAGTGAAACAGACGACTTCGTAAATATTTCTTTATTTTGTCACTTAAGGCAGAGAACAGAGAATGGAATATAATTACAAAACCATCGAATAATTTAAGGAAATGTAGTCACCAAATGAATCAGGCGACTTCTAAAATGCTTCTTTATTCGATCACTTAAGACTGAGAACGGAAATTGAGTTTCTTTAGAGAACCATCGAACAAATTAAAGGAATACAGTCGCAAAATGAATGAAGCTTCTTCGTAAATGACTCTTTTGTCGATAATTCAAGTCTGAGAACGGAAAAGAGTTTCGTTTTAGAAACATATAAAATTTAAGGGAATGCATTCGCCAAGTGAAACAGACGACTTCGTAAATATTTCTTTATTTTGTCACTTAAGGCAGAGAACAGAGAATGGAATATAATTACAAAACCATCGAATAATTTAAGGAAATGTAGTCACCAAATGAATCAGGCGACTTCTAAAATGCTTCTTTATTCGATCACTTAAGACTGAGAACGGAAATTGAGTTTCTTTAGAGAACCATCGAACAAATTAAAGGAATACAGTCGCAAAATGAATGAAGCTTCTTCGTAAATGACTCTTTTGTCGATAATTCAAGTCTGAGAACGGAAAAGAGTTTCGTTTTAGAAACATATAAAATTTAAGGGAATGCATTCGCCAAGTGAAACAGACGACTTCGTAAATATTTCTTTATTTTGTCACTTAAGGCAGAGAACAGAGAATGGAATATAATTACAAAACCATCGAATAATTTAAGGAAATGTAGTCACCAAATGAATCAGGCGACTTCTAAAATGCTTCTTTATTCGATCACTTAAGACTGAGAACGGAAATTGAGTTTCTTTAGAGAACCATCGAACAAATTAAAGGAATACAGTCGCAAAATGAATGAAGCTTCTTCGTAAATGACTCTTTTGTCGATAATTCAAGTCTGAGAACGGAAAAGAGTTTCGTTTTAGAAACATATAAAATTTAAGGGAATGCATTCGCCAAGTGAAACAGACGACTTCGTAAATATTTCTTTATTTTGTCACTTAAGGCAGAGAACAGAGAATGGAATATAATTACAAAACCATCGAATAATTTAAGGAAATGTAGTCACCAAATGAATCAGGCGACTTCTAAAATGCTTCTTTATTCGATCACTTAAGACTGAGAACGGAAATTGAGTTTCTTTAGAGAACCATCGAACAAATTAAAGGAATACAGTCGCAAAATGAATGAAGCTTCTTCGTAAATGACTCTTTTGTCGATAATTCAAGTCTGAGAACGGAAAAGAGTTTCGTTTTAGAAACATATAAAATTTAAGGGAATGCATTCGCCAAGTGAAACAGACGACTTCGTAAATATTTCTTTATTTTGTCACTTAAGGCAGAGAACAGAGAATGGAATATAATTACAAAACCATCGAATAATTTAAGGAAATGTAGTCACCAAATGAATCAGGCGACTTCTAAAATGCTTCTTTATTCGATCACTTAAGACTGAGAACGGAAATTGAGTTTCTTTAGAGAACCATCGAACAAATTAAAGGAATACAGTCGCAAAATGAATGAAGCTTCTTCGTAAATGACTCTTTTGTCGATAATTCAAGTCTGAGAACGGAAAAGAGTTTCGTTTTAGAAACATATAAAATTTAAGGGAATGCATTCGCCAAGTGAAACAGACGACTTCGTAAATATTTCTTTATTTTGTCACTTAAGGCAGAGAACAGAGAATGGAATATAATTACAAAACCATCGAATAATTTAAGGAAATGTAGTCACCAAATGAATCAGGCGACTTCTAAAATGCTTCTTTATTCGATCACTTAAGACTGAGAACGGAAATTGAGTTTCTTTAGAGAACCATCGAACAAATTAAAGGAATACAGTCGCAAAATGAATGAAGCTTCTTCGTAAATGACTCTTTTGTCGATAATTCAAGTCTGAGAACGGAAAAGAGTTTCGTTTTAGAAACATATAAAATTTAAGGGAATGCATTCGCCAAGTGAAACAGACGACTTCGTAAATATTTCTTTATTTTGTCACTTAAGGCAGAGAACAGAGAATGGAATATAATTACAAAACCATCGAATAATTTAAGGAAATGTAGTCACCAAATGAATCAGGCGACTTCTAAAATGCTTCTTTATTCGATCACTTAAGACTGAGAACGGAAATTGAGTTTCTTTAGAGAACCATCGAACAAATTAAAGGAATACAGTCGCAAAATGAATGAAGCTTCTTCGTAAATGACTCTTTTGTCGATAATTCAAGTCTGAGAACGGAAAAGAGTTTCGTTTTAGAAACATATAAAATTTAAGGGAATGCATTCGCCAAGTGAAACAGACGACTTCGTAAATATTTCTTTATTTTGTCACTTAAGGCAGAGAACAGAGAATGGAATATAATTACAAAACCATCGAATAATTTAAGGAAATGTAGTCACCAAATGAATCAGGCGACTTCTAAAATGCTTCTTTATTCGATCACTTAAGACTGAGAACGGAAATTGAGTTTCTTTAGAGAACCATCGAACAAATTAAAGGAATACAGTCGCAAAATGAATGAAGCTTCTTCGTAAATGACTCTTTTGTCGATAATTCAAGTCTGAGAACGGAAAAGAGTTTCGTTTTAGAAACATATAAAATTTAAGGGAATGCATTCGCCAAGTGAAACAGACGACTTCGTAAATATTTCTTTATTTTGTCACTTAAGGCAGAGAACAGAGAATGGAATATAATTACAAAACCATCGAATAATTTAAGGAAATGTAGTCACCAAATGAATCAGGCGACTTCTAAAATGCTTCTTTATTCGATCACTTAAGACTGAGAACGGAAATTGAGTTTCTTTAGAGAACCATCGAACAAATTAAAGGAATACAGTCGCAAAATGAATGAAGCTTCTTCGTAAATGACTCTTTTGTCGATAATTCAAGTCTGAGAACGGAAAAGAGTTTCGTTTTAGAAACATATAAAATTTAAGGGAATGCATTCGCCAAGTGAAACAGACGACTTCGTAAATATTTCTTTATTTTGTCACTTAAGGCAGAGAACAGAGAATGGAATATAATTACAAAACCATCGAATAATTTAAGGAAATGTAGTCACCAAATGAATCAGGCGACTTCTAAAATGCTTCTTTATTCGATCACTTAAGACTGAGAACGGAAATTGAGTTTCTTTAGAGAACCATCGAACAAATTAAAGGAATACAGTCGCAAAATGAATGAAGCTTCTTCGTAAATGACTCTTTTGTCGATAATTCAAGTCTGAGAACGGAAAAGAGTTTCGTTTTAGAAACATATAAAATTTAAGGGAATGCATTCGCCAAGTGAAACAGACGACTTCGTAAATATTTCTTTATTTTGTCACTTAAGGCAGAGAACAGAGAATGGAATATAATTACAAAACCATCGAATAATTTAAGGAAATGTAGTCACCAAATGAATCAGGCGACTTCTAAAATGCTTCTTTATTCGATCACTTAAGACTGAGAACGGAAATTGAGTTTCTTTAGAGAACCATCGAACAAATTAAAGGAATACAGTCGCAAAATGAATGAAGCTTCTTCGTAAATGACTCTTTTGTCGATAATTCAAGTCTGAGAACGGAAAAGAGTTTCGTTTTAGAAACATATAAAATTTAAGGGAATGCATTCGCCAAGTGAAACAGACGACTTCGTAAATATTTCTTTATTTTGTCACTTAAGGCAGAGAACAGAGAATGGAATATAATTACAAAACCATCGAATAATTTAAGGAAATGTAGTCACCAAATGAATCAGGCGACTTCTAAAATGCTTCTTTATTCGATCACTTAAGACTGAGAACGGAAATTGAGTTTCTTTAGAGAACCATCGAACAAATTAAAGGAATACAGTCGCAAAATGAATGAAGCTTCTTCGTAAATGACTCTTTTGTCGATAATTCAAGTCTGAGAACGGAAAAGAGTTTCGTTTTAGAAACATATAAAATTTAAGGGAATGCATTCGCCAAGTGAAACAGACGACTTCGTAAATATTTCTTTATTTTGTCACTTAAGGCAGAGAACAGAGAATGGAATATAATTACAAAACCATCGAATAATTTAAGGAAATGTAGTCACCAAATGAATCAGGCGACTTCTAAAATGCTTCTTTATTCGATCACTTAAGACTGAGAACGGAAATTGAGTTTCTTTAGAGAACCATCGAACAAATTAAAGGAATACAGTCGCAAAATGAATGAAGCTTCTTCGTAAATGACTCTTTTGTCGATAATTCAAGTCTGAGAACGGAAAAGAGTTTCGTTTTAGAAACATATAAAATTTAAGGGAATGCATTCGCCAAGTGAAACAGACGACTTCGTAAATATTTCTTTATTTTGTCACTTAAGGCAGAGAACAGAGAATGGAATATAATTACAAAACCATCGAATAATTTAAGGAAATGTAGTCACCAAATGAATCAGGCGACTTCTAAAATGCTTCTTTATTCGATCACTTAAGACTGAGAACGGAAATTGAGTTTCTTTAGAGAACCATCGAACAAATTAAAGGAATACAGTCGCAAAATGAATGAAGCTTCTTCGTAAATGACTCTTTTGTCGATAATTCAAGTCTGAGAACGGAAAAGAGTTTCGTTTTAGAAACATATAAAATTTAAGGGAATGCATTCGCCAAGTGAAACAGACGACTTCGTAAATATTTCTTTATTTTGTCACTTAAGGCAGAGAACAGAGAATGGAATATAATTACAAAACCATCGAATAATTTAAGGAAATGTAGTCACCAAATGAATCAGGCGACTTCTAAAATGCTTCTTTATTCGATCACTTAAGACTGAGAACGGAAATTGAGTTTCTTTAGAGAACCATCGAACAAATTAAAGGAATACAGTCGCAAAATGAATGAAGCTTCTTCGTAAATGACTCTTTTGTCGATAATTCAAGTCTGAGAACGGAAAAGAGTTTCGTTTTAGAAACATATAAAATTTAAGGGAATGCATTCGCCAAGTGAAACAGACGACTTCGTAAATATTTCTTTATTTTGTCACTTAAGGCAGAGAACAGAGAATGGAATATAATTACAAAACCATCGAATAATTTAAGGAAATGTAGTCACCAAATGAATCAGGCGACTTCTAAAATGCTTCTTTATTCGATCACTTAAGACTGAGAACGGAAATTGAGTTTCTTTAGAGAACCATCGAACAAATTAAAGGAATACAGTCGCAAAATGAATGAAGCTTCTTCGTAAATGACTCTTTTGTCGATAATTCAAGTCTGAGAACGGAAAAGAGTTTCGTTTTAGAAACATATAAAATTTAAGGGAATGCATTCGCCAAGTGAAACAGACGACTTCGTAAATATTTCTTTATTTTGTCACTTAAGGCAGAGAACAGAGAATGGAATATAATTACAAAACCATCGAATAATTTAAGGAAATGTAGTCACCAAATGAATCAGGCGACTTCTAAAATGCTTCTTTATTCGATCACTTAAGACTGAGAACGGAAATTGAGTTTCTTTAGAGAACCATCGAACAAATTAAAGGAATACAGTCGCAAAATGAATGAAGCTTCTTCGTAAATGACTCTTTTGTCGATAATTCAAGTCTGAGAACGGAAAAGAGTTTCGTTTTAGAAACATATAAAATTTAAGGGAATGCATTCGCCAAGTGAAACAGACGACTTCGTAAATATTTCTTTATTTTGTCACTTAAGGCAGAGAACAGAGAATGGAATATAATTACAAAACCATCGAATAATTTAAGGAAATGTAGTCACCAAATGAATCAGGCGACTTCTAAAATGCTTCTTTATTCGATCACTTAAGACTGAGAACGGAAATTGAGTTTCTTTAGAGAACCATCGAACAAATTAAAGGAATACAGTCGCAAAATGAATGAAGCTTCTTCGTAAATGACTCTTTTGTCGATAATTCAAGTCTGAGAACGGAAAAGAGTTTCGTTTTAGAAACATATAAAATTTAAGGGAATGCATTCGCCAAGTGAAACAGACGACTTCGTAAATATTTCTTTATTTTGTCACTTAAGGCAGAGAACAGAGAATGGAATATAATTACAAAACCATCGAATAATTTAAGGAAATGTAGTCACCAAATGAATCAGGCGACTTCTAAAATGCTTCTTTATTCGATCACTTAAGACTGAGAACGGAAATTGAGTTTCTTTAGAGAACCATCGAACAAATTAAAGGAATACAGTCGCAAAATGAATGAAGCTTCTTCGTAAATGACTCTTTTGTCGATAATTCAAGTCTGAGAACGGAAAAGAGTTTCGTTTTAGAAACATATAAAATTTAAGGGAATGCATTCGCCAAGTGAAACAGACGACTTCGTAAATATTTCTTTATTTTGTCACTTAAGGCAGAGAACAGAGAATGGAATATAATTACAAAACCATCGAATAATTTAAGGAAATGTAGTCACCAAATGAATCAGGCGACTTCTAAAATGCTTCTTTATTCGATCACTTAAGACTGAGAACGGAAATTGAGTTTCTTTAGAGAACCATCGAACAAATTAAAGGAATACAGTCGCAAAATGAATGAAGCTTCTTCGTAAATGACTCTTTTGTCGATAATTCAAGTCTGAGAACGGAAAAGAGTTTCGTTTTAGAAACATATAAAATTTAAGGGAATGCATTCGCCAAGTGAAACAGACGACTTCGTAAATATTTCTTTATTTTGTCACTTAAGGCAGAGAACAGAGAATGGAATATAATTACAAAACCATCGAATAATTTAAGGAAATGTAGTCACCAAATGAATCAGGCGACTTCTAAAATGCTTCTTTATTCGATCACTTAAGACTGAGAACGGAAATTGAGTTTCTTTAGAGAACCATCGAACAAATTAAAGGAATACAGTCGCAAAATGAATGAAGCTTCTTCGTAAATGACTCTTTTGTCGATAATTCAAGTCTGAGAACGGAAAAGAGTTTCGTTTTAGAAACATATAAAATTTAAGGGAATGCATTCGCCAAGTGAAACAGACGACTTCGTAAATATTTCTTTATTTTGTCACTTAAGGCAGAGAACAGAGAATGGAATATAATTACAAAACCATCGAATAATTTAAGGAAATGTAGTCACCAAATGAATCAGGCGACTTCTAAAATGCTTCTTTATTCGATCACTTAAGACTGAGAACGGAAATTGAGTTTCTTTAGAGAACCATCGAACAAATTAAAGGAATACAGTCGCAAAATGAATGAAGCTTCTTCGTAAATGACTCTTTTGTCGATAATTCAAGTCTGAGAACGGAAAAGAGTTTCGTTTTAGAAACATATAAAATTTAAGGGAATGCATTCGCCAAGTGAAACAGACGACTTCGTAAATATTTCTTTATTTTGTCACTTAAGGCAGAGAACAGAGAATGGAATATAATTACAAAACCATCGAATAATTTAAGGAAATGTAGTCACCAAATGAATCAGGCGACTTCTAAAATGCTTCTTTATTCGATCACTTAAGACTGAGAACGGAAATTGAGTTTCTTTAGAGAACCATCGAACAAATTAAAGGAATACAGTCGCAAAATGAATGAAGCTTCTTCGTAAATGACTCTTTTGTCGATAATTCAAGTCTGAGAACGGAAAAGAGTTTCGTTTTAGAAACATATAAAATTTAAGGGAATGCATTCGCCAAGTGAAACAGACGACTTCGTAAATATTTCTTTATTTTGTCACTTAAGGCAGAGAACAGAGAATGGAATATAATTACAAAACCATCGAATAATTTAAGGAAATGTAGTCACCAAATGAATCAGGCGACTTCTAAAATGCTTCTTTATTCGATCACTTAAGACTGAGAACGGAAATTGAGTTTCTTTAGAGAACCATCGAACAAATTAAAGGAATACAGTCGCAAAATGAATGAAGCTTCTTCGTAAATGACTCTTTTGTCGATAATTCAAGTCTGAGAACGGAAAAGAGTTTCGTTTTAGAAACATATAAAATTTAAGGGAATGCATTCGCCAAGTGAAACAGACGACTTCGTAAATATTTCTTTATTTTGTCACTTAAGGCAGAGAACAGAGAATGGAATATAATTACAAAACCATCGAATAATTTAAGGAAATGTAGTCACCAAATGAATCAGGCGACTTCTAAAATGCTTCTTTATTCGATCACTTAAGACTGAGAACGGAAATTGAGTTTCTTTGGAGAACCATCGAACAAATTAAAGGAATACAGTCGCAAAATGAATGAAGCTTCTTCGTAAATGACTCTTTTGTCGATAATTCAAGTCTGAGAACGGAAAAGAGTTTCGTTTTAGAAACATATAAAATTTAAGGGAATGCATTCGCCAAGTGAAACAGACGACTTCGTAAATATTTCTTTATTTTGTCACTTAAGGCAGAGAACAGAGAATGGAATATAATTACAAAACCATCGAATAATTTAAGGAAATGTAGTCACCAAATGAATCAGGCGACTTCTAAAATGCTTCTTTATTCGATCACTTAAGACTGAGAACGGAAATTGAGTTTCTTTAGAGAACCATCGAACAAATTAAAGGAATACAGTCGCAAAATGAATGAAGCTTCTTCGTAAATGACTCTTTTGTCGATAATTCAAGTCTGAGAACGGAAAAGAGTTTCGTTTTAGAAACATATAAAATTTAAGGGAATGCATTCGCCAAGTGAAACAGACGACTTCGTAAATATTTCTTTATTTTGTCACTTAAGGCAGAGAACAGAGAATGGAATATAATTACAAAACCATCGAATAATTTAAGGAAATGTAGTCACCAAATGAATCAGGCGACTTCTAAAATGCTTCTTTATTCGATCACTTAAGACTGAGAACGGAAATTGAGTTTCTTTGGAGAACCATCGAACAAATTAAAGGAATACAGTCGCAAAATGAATGAAGCTTCTTCGTAAATGACTCTTTTGTCGATAATTCAAGTCTGAGAACGGAAAAGAGTTTCGTTTTAGAAACATATAAAATTTAAGGGAATGCATTCGCCAAGTGAAACAGACGACTTCGTAAATATTTCTTTATTTTGTCACTTAAGGCAGAGAACAGAGAATGGAATATAATTACAAAACCATCGAATAATTTAAGGAAATGTAGTCACCAAATGAATCAGGCGACTTCTAAAATGCTTCTTTATTCGATCACTTAAGACTGAGAACGGAAATTGAGTTTCTTTAGAGAACCATCGAACAAATTAAAGGAATACAGTCGCAAAATGAATGAAGCTTCTTCGTAAATGACTCTTTTGTCGATAATTCAAGTCTGAGAACGGAAAAGAGTTTCGTTTTAGAAACATATAAAATTTAAGGGAATGCATTCGCCAAGTGAAACAGACGACTTCGTAAATATTTCTTTATTTTGTCACTTAAGGCAGAGAACAGAGAATGGAATATAATTACAAAACCATCGAATAATTTAAGGAAATGTAGTCACCAAATGAATCAGGCGACTTCTAAAATGCTTCTTTATTCGATCACTTAAGACTGAGAACGGAAATTGAGTTTCTTTAGAGAACCATCGAACAAATTAAAGGAATACAGTCGCAAAATGAATGAAGCTTCTTCGTAAATGACTCTTTTGTCGATAATTCAAGTCTGAGAACGGAAAAGAGTTTCGTTTTAGAAACATATAAAATTTAAGGGAATGCATTCGCCAAGTGAAACAGACGACTTCGTAAATATTTCTTTATTTTGTCACTTAAGGCAGAGAACAGAGAATGGAATATAATTACAAAACCATCGAATAATTTAAGGAAATGTAGTCACCAAATGAATCAGGCGACTTCTAAAATGCTTCTTTATTCGATCACTTAAGACTGAGAACGGAAATTGAGTTTCTTTAGAGAACCATCGAACAAATTAAAGGAATACAGTCGCAAAATGAATGAAGCTTCTTCGTAAATGACTCTTTTGTCGATAATTCAAGTCTGAGAACGGAAAAGAGTTTCGTTTTAGAAACATATAAAATTTAAGGGAATGCATTCGCCAAGTGAAACCGACGACTTCGTAAATATTTCTTTATTTTGTCACTTAAGGCAGAGAACAGAGAATGGAATATAATTACAAAACCATCGAATAATTTAAGGAAATGTAGTCACCAAATGAATCAGGCGACTTCTAAAATGCTTCTTTATTCGATCACTTAAGACTGAGAACGGAAATTGAGTTTCTTTAGAGAACCATCGAACAAATTAAAGGAATACAGTCGCAAAATGAATGAAGCTTCTTCGTAAATGACTCTTTTGTCGATAATTCAAGTCTGAGAACGGAAAAGAGTTTCGTTTTAGAAACATATAAAATTTAAGGGAATGCATTCGCCAAGTGAAACAGACGACTTCGTAAATATTTCTTTATTTTGTCACTTAAGGCAGAGAACAGAGAATGGAATATAATTACAAAACCATCGAATAATTTAAGGAAATGTAGTCACCAAATGAATCAGGCGACTTCTAAAATGCTTCTTTATTCGATCACTTAAGACTGAGAACGGAAATTGAGTTTCTTTAGAGAACCATCGAACAAATTAAAGGAATACAGTCGCAAAATGAATGAAGCTTCTTCGTAAATGACTCTTTTGTCGATAATTCAAGTCTGAGAACGGAAAAGAGTTTCGTTTTAGAAACATATAAAATTTAAAGGAATGCATTCGCCAAGTGAAACAGACGACTTCGTAAATATTTCTTTATTTTGTCACTTAAGGCAGAGAACAGAGAATGGAATATAATTACAAAACCATCGAATAATTTAAGGAAATGTAGTCACCAAATGAATCAGGCGACTTCTAAAATGCTTCTTTATTCGATCACTTAAGACTGAGAACGGAAATTGAGTTTCTTTAGAGAACCATCGAACAAATTAAAGGAATACAGTCGCAAAATGAATGAAGCTTCTTCGTAAATGACTCTTTTGTCGATAATTCAAGTCTGAGAACGGAAAAGAGTTTCGTTTTAGAAACATATAAAATTTAAGGGAATGCATTCGCCAAGTGAAACAGACGACTTCGTAAATATTTCTTTATTTTGTCACTTAAGTCAGAGAACAGAGAATGGAATATAATTACAAAACCATCGAATAATTTAAGGAAATGTAGTCACCAAATGAATCAGGCGACTTCTAAAATGCTTCTTTATTCGATCACTTAAGACTGAGAACGGAAATTGAGTTTCTTTAGAGAACCATCGAACAAATTAAAGGAATACAGTCGCAAAATGAATGAAGCTTCTTCGTAAATGACTCTTTTGTCGATAATTCAAGTCTGAGAACGGAAAAGAGTTTCGTTTTAGAAACATATAAAATTTAAGGGAATGCATTCGCCAAGTGAAACAGACGACTTCGTAAATATTTCTTTATTTTGTCACTTAAGACAGAGAACAGAGAATGGAATATAATTACAAAACCATCGAATAATTTAAGGAAATGTAGTCACCAAATGAATCAGGCGACTTCTAAAATGCTTCTTTATTCGATCACTTAAGACTGAGAACGGAAATTGAGTTTCTTTAGAGAACCATCGAACAAATTAAAGGAATACAGTCGCAAAATGAATGAAGCTTCTTCGTAAATGACTCTTTTGTCGATAATTCAAGTCTGAGAACGGAAAAGAGTTTCGTTTTAGAAACATATAAAATTTAAAGGAATGCATTCGCCAAGTGAAACAGACGACTTCGTAAATATTTCTTTATTTTGTCACTTAAGGCAGAGAACAGAGAATGGAATATAATTACAAAACCATCGAATAATTTAAGGAAATGTAGTCACCAAATGAATCAGGCGACTTCTAAAATGCTTCTTTATTCGATCACTTAAGACTGAGAACGGAAATTGAGTTTCTTTAGAGAACCATCGAACAAATTAAAGGAATACAGTCGCAAAATGAATGAGGCTTCTTCGTAAATGACTCTTTTGTCGATAATTCAAGTCTGAGAACGGAAAAGAGTTTCGTTTTAGAAACATATAAAATTTAAGGGAATGCATTCGCCAAGTGAAACAGACGACTTCGTAAATATTTCTTTATTTTGTCACTTAAGTCAGAGAACAGAGAATGGAATATAATTACAAAACCATCGAATAATTTAAGGAAATGTAGTCACCAAATGAATCAGGCGACTTCTAAAATGCTTCTTTATTCGATCACTTAAGACTGAGAACGGAAATTGAGTTTCTTTAGAGAACCATCGAACAAATTAAAGGAATACAGTCGCAAAATGAATGAAGCTTCTTCGTAAATGACTCTTTTGTCGATAATTCAAGTCTGAGAACGGAAAAGAGTTTCGTTTTAGAAACATATAAAATTTAAGGGAATGCATTCGCCAAGTGAAACAGACGACTTCGTAAATATTTCTTTATTTTGTCACTTAAGGCAGAGAACAGAGAATGGAATATAATTACAAAACCATCGAATAATTTAAGGAAATGTAGTCACCAAATGAATCAGGCGACTTCTAAAATGCTTCTTTATTCGATCACTTAAGACTGAGAACGGAAATTGAGTTTCTTTAGAGAACCATCGAACAAATTAAAGGAATACAGTCGCAAAATGAATGAAGCTTCTTCGTAAATGACTCTTTTGTCGATAATTCAAGTCTGAGAACGGAAAAGAGTTTCGTTTTAGAAACATATAAAATTTAAGGGAATGCATTCGCCAAGTGAAACAGACGACTTCGTAAATATTTCTTTATTTTGTCACTTAAGGCAGAGAACAGAGAATGGAATATAATTACAAAACCATCGAATAATTTAAGGAAATGTAGTCACCAAATGAATCAGGCGACTTCTAAAATGCTTCTTTATTCGATCACTTAAGACTGAGAACGGAAATTGAGTTTCTTTGGAGAACCATCGAACAAATTAAAGGAATACAGTCGCAAAATGAATGAAGCTTCTTCGTAAATGACTCTTTTGTCGATAATTCAAGTCTGAGAACGGAAAAGAGTTTCGTTTTAGAAACATATAAAATTTAAGGGAATGCATTCGCCAAGTGAAACCGACGACTTCGTAAATATTTCTTTATTTTGTCACTTAAGGCAGAGAACAGAGAATGGAATATAATTACAAAACCATCGAATAATTTAAGGAAATGTAGTCACCAAATGAATCAGGCGACTTCTAAAATGCTTCTTTATTCGATCACTTAAGACTGAGAACGGAAATTGAGTTTCTTTAGAGAACCATCGAACAAATTAAAGGAATACAGTCGCAAAATGAATGAAGCTTCTTCGTAAATGACTCTTTTGTCGATAATTAAAGTCTGAGAACGGAAAAGAGTTTCGTTTTAGAAACATATAAAATTTAAGGGAATGCATTCGCCAAGTGAAACAGACGACTTCGTAAATATTTCTTTATTTTGTCACTTAAGGCAGAGAACAGAGAATGGAATATAATTACAAAACCATCGAATAATTTAAGGAAATGTAGTCACCAAATGAATCAGGCGACTTCTAAAATGCTTCTTTATTCGATCACTTAAGACTGAGAACGGAAATTGAGTTTCTTTGGAGAACCATCGAACAAATTAAAGGAATACAGTCGCAAAATGAATGAAGCTTCTTCGTAAATGACTCTTTTGTCGATAATTAAAGTCTGAGAACGGAAAAGAGTTTCGTTTTAGAAACATATAAAATTTAAGGGAATGCATTCGCCAAGTGAAACAGACGACTTCGTAAATATTTCTTTATTTTGTCACTTAAGACAGAGAACAGAGAATGGAATATAATTACAAAACCATCGAATAATTTAAGGAAATGTAGTCACCAAATGAATCAGGCGACTTCTAAAATGCTTCTTTATTCGATCACTTAAGACTGAGAACGGATATTGAGTTTCTTTAGAGAACCATCGAACAAATTAAAGGAATACAGTCGCAAAATGAATGAGGCTTCTTCGTAAATGACTCTTTTGTCGATAATTCAAGTCTGAGAACGGAAAAGAGTTTCGTTTTAGAAACATATAAAATTTAAGGGAATGCATTCGCCAAGTGAAACCGACGACTTCGTAAATATTTCTTTATTTTGTCACTTAAGGCAGAGAACAGAGAATGGAATATAATTACAAAACCATCGAATAATTTAAGGAAATGTAGTCACCAAATGAATCAGGCGACTTCTAAAATGCTTCTTTATTCGATCACTTAAGACTGAGAACGGATATTGAGTTTCTTTAGAGAACCATCGAACAAATTAAAGGAATACAGTCGCAAAATGAATGAAGCTTCTTCGTAAATGACTCTTTTGTCGATAATTCAAGTCTGAGAACGGAAAAGAGTTTCGTTTTAGAAACATATAAAATTTAAGGGAATGCATTCGCCAAGTGAAACAGACGACTTCGTAAATATTTCTTTATTTTGTCACTTAAGGCAGAGAACAGAGAATGGAATATAATTACAAAACCATCGAATAATTTAAGGAAATGTAGTCACCAAATGAATCAGGCGACTTCTAAAATGCTTCTTTATTCGATCACTTAAGACTGAGAACGGAAATTGAGTTTCTTTGGAGAACCATCGAACAAATTAAAGGAATACAGTCGCAAAATGAATGAAGCTTCTTCGTAAATGACTCTTTTGTCGATAATTCAAGTCTGAGAACGGAAAAGAGTTTCGTTTTAGAAACATATAAAATTTAAGGGAATGCATTCGCCAAGTGAAACAGACGACTTCGTAAATATTTCTTTATTTTGTCACTTAAGGCAGAGAACAGAGAATGGAATATAATTACAAAACCATCGAATAATTTAAGGAAATGTAGTCACCAAATGAATCAGGCGACTTCTAAAATGCTTCTTTATTCGATCACTTAAGACTGAGAACGGAAATTGAGTTTCTTTGGAGAACCATCGAACAAATTAAAGGAATACAGTCGCAAAATGAATGAAGCTTCTTCGTAAATGACTCTTTTGTCGATAATTAAAGTCTGAGAACGGAAAAGAGTTTCGTTTTAGAAACATATAAAATTTAAGGGAATGCATTCGCCAAGTGAAACAGACGACTTCGTAAATATTTCTTTATTTTGTCACTTAAGGCAGAGAACAGAGAATGGAATATAATTACAAAACCATCGAATAATTTAAGGAAATGTAGTCACCAAATGAATCAGGCGACTTCTAAAATGCTTCTTTATTCGATCACTTAAGACTGAGAACGGAAATTGAGTTTCTTTAGAGAACCATCGAACAAATTAAAGGAATACAGTCGCAAAATGAATGAAGCTTCTTCGTAAATGACTCTTTTGTCGATAATTCAAGTCTGAGAACGGAAAAGAGTTTCGTTTTAGAAACATATAAAATTTAAGGGAATGCATTCGCCAAGTGAAACCGACGACTTCGTAAATATTTCTTTATTTTGTCACTTAAGTCAGAGAACAGAGAATGGAATATAATTACAAAACCATCGAATAATTTAAGGAAATGTAGTCACCAAATGAATCAGGCGACTTCTAAAATGCTTCTTTATTCGATCACTTAAGACTGAGAACGGATATTGAGTTTCTTTAGAGAACCATCGAACAAATTAAAGGAATACAGTCGCAAAATGAATGAAGCTTCTTCGTAAATGACTCTTTTGTCGATAATTCAAGTCTGAGAACGGAAAAGAGTTTCGTTTTAGAAACATATAAAATTTAAGGGAATGCATTCGCCAAGTGAAACAGACGACTTCGTAAATATTTCTTTATTTTGTCACTTAAGGCAGAGAACAGAGAATGGAATATAATTACAAAACCATCGAATAATTTAAGGAAATGTAGTCACCAAATGAATCAGGCGACTTCTAAAATGCTTCTTTATTCGATCACTTAAGACTGAGAACGGATATTGAGTTTCTTTAGAGAACCATCGAACAAATTAAAGGAATACAGTCGCAAAATGAATGAAGCTTCTTCGTAAATGACTCTTTTGTCGATAATTCAAGTCTGAGAACGGAAAAGAGTTTCGTTTTAGAAACATATAAAATTTAAGGGAATGCATTCGCCAAGTGAAACCGACGACTTCGTAAATATTTCTTTATTTTGTCACTTAAGTCAGAGAACAGAGAATGGAATATAATTACAAAACCATCGAATAATTTAAGGAAATGTAGTCACCAAATGAATCAGGCGACTTCTAAAATGCTTCTTTATTCGATCACTTAAGACTGAGAACGGAAATTGAGTTTCTTTGGAGAACCATCGAACAAATTAAAGGAATACAGTCGCAAAATGAATGAAGCTTCTTCGTAAATGACTCTTTTGTCGATAATTAAAGTCTGAGAACGGAAAAGAGTTTCGTTTTAGAAACATATAAAATTTAAGGGAATGCATTCGCCAAGTGAAACAGACGACTTCGTAAATATTTCTTTATTTTGTCACTTAAGACAGAGAACAGAGAATGGAATATAATTACAAAACCATCGAATAATTTAAGGAAATGTAGTCACCAAATGAATCAGGCGACTTCTAAAATGCTTCTTTATTCGATCACTTAAGACTGAGAACGGATATTGAGTTTCTTTAGAGAACCATCGAACAAATTAAAGGAATACAGTCGCAAAATGAATGAAGCTTCTTCGTAAATGACTCTTTTGTCGATAATTAAAGTCTGAGAACGGAAAAGAGTTTCGTTTTAGAAACATATAAAATTTAAGGGAATGCATTCGCCAAGTGAAACAGACGACTTCGTAAATATTTCTTTATTTTGTCACTTAAGTCAGAGAACAGAGAATGGAATATAATTACAAAACCATCGAATAATTTAAGGAAATGTAGTCACCAAATGAATCAGGCGACTTCTAAAATGCTTCTTTATTCGATCACTTAAGACTGAGAACGGAAATTGAGTTTCTTTGGAGAACCATCGAACAAATTAAAGGAATACAGTCGCAAAATGAATGAAGCTTCTTCGTAAATGACTCTTTTGTCGATAATTCAAGTCTGAGAACGGAAAAGAGTTTCGTTTTAGAAACATATAAAATTTAAGGGAATGCATTCGCCAAGTGAAACCGACGACTTCGTAAATATTTCTTTATTTTGTCACTTAAGGCAGAGAACAGAGAATGGAATATAATTACAAAACCATCGAATAATTTAAGGAAATGTAGTCACCAAATGAATCAGGCGACTTCTAAAATGCTTCTTTATTCGATCACTTAAGACTGAGAACGGAAATTGAGTTTCTTTGGAGAACCATCGAACAAATTAAAGGAATACAGTCGCAAAATGAATGAAGCTTCTTCGTAAATGACTCTTTTGTCGATAATTCAAGTCTGAGAACGGAAAAGAGTTTCGTTTTAGAAACATATAAAATTTAAGGGAATGCATTCGCCAAGTGAAACCGACGACTTCGTAAATATTTCTTTATTTTGTCACTTAAGGCAGAGAACAGAGAATGGAATATAATTACAAAACCATCGAATAATTTAAGGAAATGTAGTCACCAAATGAATCAGGCGACTTCTAAAATGCTTCTTTATTCGATCACTTAAGACTGAGAACGGAAATTGAGTTTCTTTGGAGAACCATCGAACAAATTAAAGGAATACAGTCGCAAAATGAATGAAGCTTCTTCGTAAATGACTCTTTTGTCGATAATTAAAGTCTGAGAACGGAAAAGAGTTTCGTTTTAGAAACATATAAAATTTAAGGGAATGCATTCGCCAAGTGAAACAGACGACTTCGTAAATATTTCTTTATTTTGTCACTTAAGGCAGAGAACAGAGAATGGAATATAATTACAAAACCATCGAATAATTTAAGGAAATGTAGTCACCAAATGAATCAGGCGACTTCTAAAATGCTTCTTTATTCGATCACTTAAGACTGAGAACGGAAATTGAGTTTCTTTGGAGAACCATCGAACAAATTAAAGGAATACAGTCGCAAAATGAATGAAGCTTCTTCGTAAATGACTCTTTTGTCGATAATTAAAGTCTGAGAACGGAAAAGAGTTTCGTTTTAGAAACATATAAAATTTAAGGGAATGCATTCGCCAAGTGAAACCGACGACTTCGTAAATATTTCTTTATTTTGTCACTTAAGGCAGAGAACAGAGAATGGAATATAATTACAAAACCATCGAATAATTTAAGGAAATGTAGTCACCAAATGAATCAGGCGACTTCTAAAATGCTTCTTTATTCGATCACTTAAGACTGAGAACGGAAATTGAGTTTCTTTAGAGAACCATCGAACAAATTAAAGGAATACAGTCGCAAAATGAATGAAGCTTCTTCGTAAATGACTCTTTTGTCGATAATTCAAGTCTGAGAACGGAAAAGAGTTTCGTTTTAGAAACATATAAAATTAAAGGAATGCATTCGCCAAGTGAAACAGACGACTTCGTAAATATTTCTTTATTTTGTCACTTAAGGCAGAGAACAGAGAATGGAATATAATTACAAAACCATCGAATAATTTAAGGAAATGTAGTCACCAAATGAATCAGGCGACTTCTAAAATGCTTCTTTATTCGATCACTTAAGACTGAGAACGGATATTGAGTTTCTTTAGAGAACCATCGAACAAATTAAAGGAATACAGTCGCAAAATGAATGAAGCTTCTTCGTAAATGACTCTTTTGTCGATAATTCAAGTCTGAGAACGGAAAAGAGTTTCGTTTTAGAAACATATAAAATTTAAGGGAATGCATTCGCCAAGTGAAACAGACGACTTCGTAAATATTTCTTTATTTTGTCACTTAAGGCAGAGAACAGAGAATGGAATATAATTACAAAACCATCGAATAATTTAAGGAAATGTAGTCACCAAATGAATCAGGCGACTTCTAAAATGCTTCTTTATTCGATCACTTAAGACTGAGAACGGAAATTGAGTTTCTTTAGAGAACCATCGAACAAATTAAAGGAATACAGTCGCAAAATGAATGAAGCTTCTTCGTAAATGACTCTTTTGTCGATAATTCAAGTCTGAGAACGGAAAAGAGTTTCGTTTTAGAAACATATAAAATTTAAGGGAATGCATTCGCCAAGTGAAACCGACGACTTCGTAAATATTTCTTTATTTTGTCACTTAAGGCAGAGAACAGAGAATGGAATATAATTACAAAACCATCGAATAATTTAAGGAAATGTAGTCACCAAATGAATCAGGCGACTTCTAAAATGCTTCTTTATTCGATCACTTAAGACTGAGAACGGAAATTGAGTTTCTTTGGAGAACCATCGAACAAATTAAAGGAATACAGTCGCAAAATGAATGAAGCTTCTTCGTAAATGACTCTTTTGTCGATAATTCAAGTCTGAGAACGGAAAAGAGTTTCGTTTTAGAAACATATAAAATTTAAGGGAATGCATTCGCCAAGTGAAACAGACGACTTCGTAAATATTTCTTTATTTTGTCACTTAAGACAGAGAACAGAGAATGGAATATAATTACAAAACCATCGAATAATTTAAGGAAATGTAGTCACCAAATGAATCAGGCGACTTCTAAAATGCTTCTTTATTCGATCACTTAAGACTGAGAACGGAAATTGAGTTTCTTTGGAGAACCATCGAACAAATTAAAGGAATACAGTCGCAAAATGAATGAAGCTTCTTCGTAAATGACTCTTTTGTCGATAATTCAAGTCTGAGAACGGAAAAGAGTTTCGTTTTAGAAACATATAAAATTAAGGGAATGCATTCGCCAAGTGAAACAGACGACTTCGTAAATATTTCTTTATTTTGTCACTTAAGGCAGAGAACAGAGAATGGAATATAATTACAAAACCATCGAATAATTTAAGGAAATGTAGTCACCAAATGAATCAGGCGACTTCTAAAATGCTTCTTTATTCGATCACTTAAGACTGAGAACGGAAATTGAGTTTCTTTGGAGAACCATCGAACAAATTAAAGGAATACAGTCGCAAAATGAATGAAGCTTCTTCGTAAATGACTCTTTTGTCGATAATTCAAGTCTGAGAACGGAAAAGAGTTTCGTTTTAGAAACATATAAAATTTAAGGGAATGCATTCGCCAAGTGAAACAGACGACTTCGTAAATATTTCTTTATTTTGTCACTTAAGGCAGAGAACAGAGAATGGAATATAATTACAAAACCATCGAATAATTTAAGGAAATGTAGTCACCAAATGAATCAGGCGACTTCTAAAATGCTTCTTTATTCGATCACTTAAGACTGAGAACGGAAATTGAGTTTCTTTGGAGAACCATCGAACAAATTAAAGGAATACAGTCGCAAAATGAATGAAGCTTCTTCGTAAATGACTCTTTTGTCGATAATTAAAGTCTGAGAACGGAAAAGAGTTTCGTTTTAGAAACATATAAAATTTAAGGGAATGCATTCGCCAAGTGAAACAGACGACTTCGTAAATATTTCTTTATTTTGTCACTTAAGGCAGAGAACAGAGAATGGAATATAATTACAAAACCATCGAATAATTTAAGGAAATGTAGTCACCAAATGAATCAGGCGACTTCTAAAATGCTTCTTTATTCGATCACTTAAGACTGAGAACGGAAATTGAGTTTCTTTAGAGAACCATCGAACAAATTAAAGGAATACAGTCGCAAAATGAATGAAGCTTCTTCGTAAATGACTCTTTTGTCGATAATTAAAGTCTGAGAACGGAAAAGAGTTTCGTTTTAGAAACATATAAAATTTAAGGGAATGCATTCGCCAAGTGAAACAGACGACTTCGTAAATATTTCTTTATTTTGTCACTTAAGGCAGAGAACAGAGAATGGAATATAATTACAAAACCATCGAATAATTTAAGGAAATGTAGTCACCAAATGAATCAGGCGACTTCTAAAATGCTTCTTTATTCGATCACTTAAGACTGAGAACGGAAATTGAGTTTCTTTGGAGAACCATCGAACAAATTAAAGGAATACAGTCGCAAAATGAATGAAGCTTCTTCGTAAATGACTCTTTTGTCGATAATTCAAGTCTGAGAACGGAAAAGAGTTTCGTTTTAGAAACATATAAAATTTAAGGGAATGCATTCGCCAAGTGAAACAGACGACTTCGTAAATATTTCTTTATTTTGTCACTTAAGGCAGAGAACAGAGAATGGAATATAATTACAAAACCATCGAATAATTTAAGGAAATGTAGTCACCAAATGAATCAGGCGACTTCTAAAATGCTTCTTTATTCGATCACTTAAGACTGAGAACGGAAATTGAGTTTCTTTGGAGAACCATCGAACAAATTAAAGGAATACAGTCGCAAAATGAATGAAGCTTCTTCGTAAATGACTCTTTTGTCGATAATTCAAGTCTGAGAACGGAAAAGAGTTTCGTTTTAGAAACATATAAAATTTAAGGGAATGCATTCGCCAAGTGAAACCGACGACTTCGTAAATATTTCTTTATTTTGTCACTTAAGGCAGAGAACAGAGAATGGAATATAATTACAAAACCATCGAATAATTTAAGGAAATGTAGTCACCAAATGAATCAGGCGACTTCTAAAATGCTTCTTTATTCGATCACTTAAGACTGAGAACGGAAATTGAGTTTCTTTGGAGAACCATCGAACAAATTAAAGGAATACAGTCGCAAAATGAATGAAGCTTCTTCGTAAATGACTCTTTTGTCGATAATTCAAGTCTGAGAACGGAAAAGAGTTTCGTTTTAGAAACATATAAAATTTAAGGGAATGCATTCGCCAAGTGAAACCGACGACTTCGTAAATATTTCTTTATTTTGTCACTTAAGGCAGAGAACAGAGAATGGAATATAATTACAAAACCATCGAATAATTTAAGGAAATGTAGTCACCAAATGAATCAGGCGACTTCTAAAATGCTTCTTTATTCGATCACTTAAGACTGAGAACGGAAATTGAGTTTCTTTGGAGAACCATCGAACAAATTAAAGGAATACAGTCGCAAAATGAATGAAGCTTCTTCGTAAATGACTCTTTTGTCGATAATTCAAGTCTGAGAACGGAAAAGAGTTTCGTTTTAGAAACATATAAAATTTAAGGGAATGCATTCGCCAAGTGAAACAGACGACTTCGTAAATATTTCTTTATTTTGTCACTTAAGGCAGAGAACAGAGAATGGAATATAATTACAAAACCATCGAATAATTTAAGGAAATGTAGTCACCAAATGAATCAGGCGACTTCTAAAATGCTTCTTTATTCGATCACTTAAGACTGAGAACGGAAATTGAGTTTCTTTGGAGAACCATCGAACAAATTAAAGGAATACAGTCGCAAAATGAATGAAGCTTCTTCGTAAATGACTCTTTTGTCGATAATTCAAGTCTGAGAACGGAAAAGAGTTTCGTTTTAGAAACATATAAAATTTAAGGGAATGCATTCGCCAAGTGAAACAGACGACTTCGTAAATATTTCTTTATTTTGTCACTTAAGACAGAGAACAGAGAATGGAATATAATTACAAAACCATCGAATAATTTAAGGAAATGTAGTCACCAAATGAATCAGGCGACTTCTAAAATGCTTCTTTATTCGATCACTTAAGACTGAGAACGGAAATTGAGTTTCTTTGGAGAACCATCGAACAAATTAAAGGAATACAGTCGCAAAATGAATGAAGCTTCTTCGTAAATGACTCTTTTGTCGATAATTCAAGTCTGAGAACGGAAAAGAGTTTCGTTTTAGAAACATATAAAATTTAAGGGAATGCATTCGCCAAGTGAAACAGACGACTTCGTAAATATTTCTTTATTTTGTCACTTAAGGCAGAGAACAGAGAATGGAA